>JAJGOT010000329.1:707500-735000 GCA_022457155.1 Cladopsammia gracilis
GGGTTGCAAATTGTCGGGATTTTTGGGGGTAAGAAAATTCTGGCAAGTATTTTTTTGGGTAGTTTTAGCTTGTAAATATTTTCGGTTAACAAATGTAGCAGAAGGTTTGTAGTGAAGAGTAAAGTCTTCTACATTTAATAAATGTGTCAATTCATTTTAGGATGATGACCTAGTTAAAAGGGTTCCGAACTCAAGGTAGATGGCTAAACAGAAAGTGACTAAGTTGGGATTGTGAAATTTACATTTACTCAAAAGTGACTAAGATGGGGTCTATAATTGGCCACAGAATAGACTATAATAGGGTAGGGGCTCTGAGAACCAGCGGCACATACCCAGCAAAAGTTGACCCAAGTACCCCCCCCCCCCCCCTCCCCCGGGATTATTAGGTACTGCTGGTTTTTCAAACATTACAAAAAGGAAAAGGAACTTGTTTTAGCCTGGAGCTATTACATGTACCTCTTCCCGGCCCCCATCCTCTTTTCACTTCTTCTCTTTCCTCTTTTCTCCGCTTCTCGTTAAGACTGAAAGTATCCACACGTTTCTGGAAATTAAACAAAACTAACAGGTCATGTAACATAAGGGAATGCCATGCGTTACTCTAATAGTACTGCATCTTAAATTGTAATAAATTTTAATTTCTTGATCATTAACTAGTCAGGCAAATTAAGGGATCCTCAGCGCCCCTGTAACTTATCAGTAAGCTCTGGTTTTTATGCAAAATTGAAAACTTGGGTTTCATAGATGCCAGGACTCTGTTGTTCAAAAGGTGGTACAAATGGACTGACAGGACTGGTGGAATGTCCGTGACAGGAATCGTCTGAAAACCACCTATGGGTGATGACGATTTCCCAGCCCTGGATGGAAGCTGGACTATCACAAGGTAAAATTACACACAAGCCACAGGTTTCCCACTCGGCTGGAGCTTAACCCTGCCATCTGTAACATGAAGCAACAAGGAGTATCGTTACTCCCCCTGGATGGGATGCTAGTCCATCACAGGGTGACCTGGTTTATATACTATGAAGTGACTAGGAGTATTGCTACTTCCCCCTGGATGGGATGCTAGTCCATCACAGGGTGACCTGGTTTATATACTATGAAGTGACTAGGAATATTACTACTCCCCCTGGATGGGATGCTAGTCCATCACAGGGTGACCTGGTTTATGTACTATGAAGTGACTAGGAGTATTACTACTCCCCCCTAGATGGGATGCTAGTCCATCACAGGGTGACCTGGTTTATATACTATGAAGTGACTAGGAATATTACTACTCCCCCTGGATGGGATGCTAGTCCATCACAGGGTGACCTGGTTTATGTACTATGAAGTGACTAGGAGTATTACTACTCCCCCCTAGATGGGATGCTAGTCCATCACAGGGTCACCTGGTTTATATACTATGAAGTGACTAGGAATATTACTACTCCCCCTGGATGGGATGCTAGTCCATCACAGGGTGACCTGGTTTATGTACTATGAAGTGACTAGGAGTATTACTACTCCCCCCTAGATGGGATGCTAGTCCATCACAGGGTCACCTGGTTTATATACTATGAAGTGACTAGGAATATTACTACTCCCCCTGGATGGGATGCTAGTCCATCACAGGGTGACCTGGTTTATGTACTATGAAGTGACTAGGAGTATTACTACTCCCCCCTAGATGGGATGCTAGTCCATCACAGGGTCACCTGGTTTATATACTATGAAGTGACTAGGAATATTACTACCCCCCCCCTGGATAGGATGCTAGTCCATCACAGGGTGACCTGGTTTATATACTATGAAGTGACTAGGAGTATTACTACTCCCCCCTGGATGGGATGCTAGTCCATCACAGAGTGACCTGGTTTATATACTATGAAGTGACTAGGAGTATTACTACTCCCCCTGAATGGGATGTTAGTCCATCACAGGGTCCCCCCCCCCCCCGGCATTTTGTCACCAGTACCCATTTATACACCTGGGTGGAGAGAGACAATGTGGAGTAAAGTTTCTTGTCTAAGGAAACAACATGACGGCAGAGACCAGGCCTTGAACCACTGACCTTTGGGTGAGGGTTGCAAAGGGGGGGTACCGATCATGCATCACGCCGAATTTTAAAGTGAAATCCCGCATCACGGAGAAAATTTTCAACCAATCACGCGTCACGTAAATAAGGAGTAATCTGGCATTAACGATGATAACAAAACAACGTAGAGTCGGCGTAGGCCTACCTATTGAATGCATTGATATTGTATTCAATTTTTTTTGGATTGCATGTTAAAGGGGCAGTATCATGAGGGCGAAACTTGAAAACTGGGCCGACGTTTTCAAGTTTGTTTCGGCAAATTCAAAAAGGCCGTCGAGAAGTGGAGGTATTCATTGAATCAAAAAATCCGTTTTGATAGCCGGATGAAAGAAAAAATTACTTTTAACAGTGATATGTCCAAAATTCCGGTGCAAGAATAGTGAAAATCTTAAAATGATATAAAGGGTGTTGACGAACCTAACACAAATCCTACTAGCGCGTGGTGTGGTTGTTTTGACCTTTGTTCACTCGGTTTTTTTGCTAGGCTCGACTTCCAGCCGCTGTTCGGGAAACGAGCCCGCGCTCCTCCCCCAAAAAGACGGCTGGACGCGTGAACTTGTTATTGTTAATTTCCTCCAATCAGAAGCTTGCCTGCTTAAATCGAGCAGGCGAATAAATTATTTTTCTAGAGCATAATTTCAAAATGACGGATGTGAAGGAGTTGTTTGATTTGGCGCGTGATCGTGCTGTAGAGAGATTTAAACCTGAAAATCTCAACGTTTTACAACAGAGAGCGCTGAAAAGCTGGTTGACCTTGAAGATTTGTTCGTTATTCAACCTACGGGATCAGGAAAGTCCCTTATTTTCCAATCCGCACCAATGATTTTCGATATTGTGCAAGAGACGAGTTTTAAGTCCATTGCTGTCGTTATTTCACCCTTGACTTCGCTAATGGAAGATCAGTTAAAATTCCTGAAATCAATAGGCATTGTTGCCGAGTTTATTGGCGAAGATCAAAAGGACGAGCAGGCGAAAAAATCCGTTGAAAGGGGAGACTGCGAGATCGTCTTTGGATCACCGGAGTCATTTTTGTGTTGGGATAGATGGTGGAAGATGTTCAGTGTCGACTGAAAGATTGTGCCTCATTAATAGGCCTTATCACGGTTTTTCCAAAATTTTATATGGGCCTGATAGCAAAAATCCATCGACACTGCTGGGAAAAACATCTCAAAATTAGTAAAATGGCCGAGTTTAAAAGCGATATCTTTTAAAATAGTGGAGATATACAGGGTTCTCCTTATCAGGCGGTAACTGGTAAAATTTACCGCTTGAAGCAGCACTTATTACCGCCTGTAACCGCTTGCCCCTGGAAAAATTTTAAGACACACAGTTTTCCCTTTACCGCTTAGCAAAAATCCCTTACCTGCTGTGCTGAACTTTAGGGAGAACCCTGGATATAGCTCCGCAAAGTCGGCAAATTTCACAGACGTTTGTATCGGCGCGCGTGATACAAATGTCTGTGAAATTTGCCGACTTTGCGGTATTTAAAAAGATATCGCTTTTAAACTCAGCCATTTTACTAATTTTGAGATGCTTTTCCCAGCAGTGTCGATGGATTTTTGCTATCAGGCCCATATAAAATTTTGGAAAAACCGTGATAAGGCCTATTGGTGTGGATGAAGCTCACTGTATTTCACATTCATATACATATAGAGTGACATATTGACAAGATCTGGCACTACATCACTTGTGTTTGACATATCCAGTGATCAGTAGCGATGTATAAATTAAATTTTGAATTTACGTCACAGACACAATCGGTGGCCCACGCGTCCAGCCGTTCTTCTCGGGGAGGCTCAGAGACTGGACGCGAGAAAGCGGCGGAAATCGAGCCTATTTTTTTGCTGGTTTGACTTTTACAGTTCAGCCCTGACTAGTATATCTTATAAAAGATCTATCCCTCTTGTATGAAATAAGGGGAGACTCTTTATAGATTTAATTTGTCTTAGTAATGGTTGCGATTCTAAAGATCTATTAAATGCTATTTGTCCTGTTTGTCCATGAGGATCTGTTTTAAGTTAGATACCAATGGGTTGTATTGGGTAATATTTCTTTGCAAACTTTTGTTTTGTCTTTGAGAGCTGACTTTCTGTCACAGAATATTATTCTGAGAGCACCTTTTCGATGAGATTGTTAGGGTAGCCTCTTAGCCGTAGGTTTTATTTGAATTTATTGATGTTTTCCTCGAAATTTTCCTTTGAAAAGTTCGTTCAATTTTGAGGAGTCTAAGGCCCTGTTCAAACGTCGAACTTCACATGTGCCGAACCTAATGCAAATGAGAAAAATCTATTGTTCTTGCTCATTTGCATTAGATTCGGCACATGTGAAGTTCAACGTTTGAACCGGGCCTAAGGGTCTCTCCTTTGAAGAAACCTTTCTTGACTCCCGGATGAGCGGCTGATTGACATATTAGTTTTGTTTCGCTTTAGTAGCCTACTCGCTCTTCTTCTTTGATTTGAATCAATGTTACGATAGTGGAATTTGATTAGCGCTCCTAGTAATTTCTGTTCTGCCTGACATGTTGCCTGCTTTCTTATGGTTCCGATTTCCTTCTTGAATTCTTCGTGGTGTCTGATTAGTGCGCAATTAGTGTAGCGCAACGTCTTAGGACAAGTCTCTTCTACCCTTTGAGCTTCGAGTTTCAGCTCTGATTGCGTATTCTGATTTCTCGATTCTGTCCTTGTCGTGCCAGGAACAGATTCTCTAGACCGACACATTGATCAAAGGTCAAGAAAAGACCGGACAGACCTTCAATTAGACAATTTACGTTGAGTCCTTTGAATGTAAGCTTTCTAGTTTTTCAAAGAATGTGAAAGCATTCAGGTATCACGGAAAAATAAAAGGTAAATCTCGCGTCACGCTCTTCTGAAATAGCAAATCACGCATCACGCTGCGCTATCTGATCACGCATCACGCCGTTAATTTGGACGCAATCACGCATCACACGGTTAATTTTGGGGCAATCACGCGTCACATAAAACCCCTTTGCCACCCTCTTTGGGTCTGAAGTCCAACATGCTAACGAACCACTACACTGAGCCTCAATCCTCTAGTCTGATCCAAACTAATTCTGATTAGTACCCATAAATACAAAACATGAGAGCAACATATGCATGTTTTGTAAAAATGAGCACTCAGCCTCTGGATGTGTTCAGACATTACCATGCAGACTGGGGATTGTGGTGCGATAACTCACCGAAATGTACTCTCCAGTGCAGTCCATCCTGTCGTTCCGTGCAGGTCGATATTTCTTATTGGCTTTATCTTGACGTGCCATCTCCTGATAAACTTCTTTCTCGTGTTCAGGTAAATCCTAAAACACAGTCAATAATAATTTTTTGTAAATAGCTCTTCAAGAGACTGTAGTTTGCAAGTTCTACTGCAGTTGAATTCTGTTAATAGGGGCATGTTAGAGGCCAGAGAAATTGTATTAAAAGCCCGAGGGTGTTTGTAATAAGCAGGGTAATTGATAAAAAGAACTACAGTTGAACTAATGTAGATGATGCTGTGGTTGAAAATTTTCCTTTGGCTTGAAAATTTCAAACCAGTTTAATCGAAGAGTGGATTTGAAAAATGTTCTAAGTGACTTTTTGGGTGTGTTTTTTGTTGTTGACCAAAAGTAGCTGAACTTTGCATGTGGCCTTCAATTTAATAGAAAAACAATGTCCTATATATATATATATATATATATATATATATATATATATATAAATTTGTGTTTCGACTTTTCCGTAGTAGAGTGCTCAATACATAAAGTAGAGCGTGATAAAATCCCCTGAAGAGTGAGCAATCACGAAACAGGCTTGCAGGGATACAAGTGTAGTCTTTTTCCTGTTTTAAATATTTATATATATATATATATATGTATTATATATTTTTTTGCTGGTTTTCATTTTCTTTTCGATAAAAAATGGCCAAAAACTGCAGTCAGTGTCTTATGTTTTGCTTTGTTCAAAGCAGAAACAAAAGTAACCAATTAAGAGAGAGATTTGTGAATTAGATTGAGACTCTTTGAGTAAAGTTACGACATTTATTTAGTTTATTTTCCTGCTAAATATGTGTTTCCCTGTTCTGGATTCTACAACATTGTTATTTTCCTTTGTCTCATGTTCATTACCATCATTCAAGACAGACGACGACAAAAAAAAAAAAAACTATTGTTTGAAACATTTCCTGGTTCCGGTATGTAGTCTGGACCTGCGCATGCCTGTTCTTTCATTCACTCACTGTATTTCCTTGAATAGCCATCCCTCGATTAATGGCCCCACCTCGAATAATTGTCCCTCTTTGGTGGAAATATATGAAATAATGGCCTCCCTCAATTAATCGCCCCCATTTCCTCCCTTTTCTTTTACATCCGCCCAGTCAAGTTAAAAATTCACTTCTTGTATAGGAAACAATCATTGCAATTACAGAAAACTTACAAAAGTACAGGTTTCATATAGTTTTTCTGTGGTGACGATCGTCTATTTGACACTTTTCTTTATTTCTAGGAGTTCTCTAATTAGCACATTACTTCCCCTCGAATAATTGTCTCCTTTTGGAAAGAGAAAAATTATAATCATCAATGGCGGTAGCTGGAGGTGCCTTCTATGAGCAGAATTATGGTACAACACTCGGATTCAAAGATAATAAAATTATTGTTATAAGCATAATAATCTATTTTGGGGGCATAATGCGTCATTGTGCCATGTCCAGGCCAAGCGCCCCTTGCATATTTAGCATTTTGTAAAAAAAAGGGAAAATATATAAATTAACTAGTAAGTAATATTGATTGATTTTCATTGATTAATCATGCTGGGAAGGTTTATACCATTTGATTACTGTAATGAGAAGACAACGAGAAAAAAAACTATTCTTTCATTCAAATAAATGTTTTAAATTTCACTAGCTGTTCCATATGATCATGAAAAGGCTTTGACAACTTCGCAGCTCAGCTGAACTCGATATTTCGGCTAAACTGTACAATATCCGGCCACTTATTTGAATCTCGTTGAATAAGAATGGATCCTTTTGTTTTCATATGCCTTGTTCTATAAAACGTTCTAGGATTATATATGTAAGCTTAAATAAGTGGCCGGGTATTCTAAAATCGCTTCGATATTTCCATTTGCCAGTACACAAACTAGAATGACTTCAATAAAAAAGGCAACTACGCTTGGTGAAATAAGCTTATAACCTATTTTTAGTTGTGACAGCGAATCTTGCCGGAAATTCGAAAAACAGAGACATTTTGTTTTCCAAGGCATTTGCCCGCGAAATTTACGTGCAATTTCAGCTTTTTACGAATAAGTAAAGAAAACATTTTGAAGAAAAGCAAAGGGCAAAATGTTATAACAAAGTTGAAATTGCTATTTATTTCTGTTTATTCTTCAAGCCTGAGTTGTTTTTAAAAGTGAAAATTTTAATGACCTGCGATGAATGAACCTATTAAAGCTTACCTTCCAGCGAGGGCCGGCAATTTCTGCTAAAGATTGCAATCCATTTTCTAAGACAACACCTTGCCTTTCAAGCTGGGGCCTTAAAGATATCATAAAAAAGTAAAAAGGGTTTCTGGCAGCGTTATTTTTCTTCTTATTCGGCATTTTGTTGCTGTAGAATGACCACACACCATGAACAAGTTCGCCTCACTCACTGAAACATGCAGAAATCTAGGCCCAGGCCTTTTCGGTGATCACACTATTTTTTTTTTTGGGGGGGGGGGGGGGGGGGGCGGGGGAGGGCCAGGTAGGCTCAGAGGGGTGGGGGAAGTCAAAATAAATTCTCTGTTTTCTCAATCTCGGGACGGGACCAGACTAAAAGTAGAAAATTTGTTGTTTCCAGGATAATGAACAACTGTGAGAATTAGAGATAATAAAAATAGCAAGCATTGTGTGGTTCCAAGAAATATCCATACTCTAACGATAAAGGTCATTGGAAATTCTGAGGGGTGGGAGGAGGGGAGGGGTCCTCCAAAGCCAAACTCTGTAAAGTTAAAATTTATAAAGCTAAAATGGAATTTCCAGATGGGTAGGGTGTCCAAAAAAAACTTTAATGGGGAGGTATGGTCCCTTTTTGGTATTGTGATCCTTAGATATTCCTTAGATAGGGTCGCTAAATTGCAGTATCCACCCCAATGACAAAATGAAAAAGATATGGTCTGTTAAAACTGTACTACATGCCTGGTTTTGGGCCATAAAAAGGGTATCAAATCTCGATTTTCTACCCTTAAAAGGGTCAGGGTTTGACAACCTTGGCGGCACACACCTATCCTAAATTGTTGGGAGTACCCTCCAGGGGTATGGCTAATTTTTGGAACAACATTAAAAACTAAATAAGTAATTCTAACTAAAAGTACGATTTTTTTAAATAGAAACATTTTCAGACTAGTCCACGTAAATCACTCTATCACAGAAAAATTATCTGAATTCCAAGGAGGTGATGTCATCTTTGGCTGAACTGTATTGGTCTATCATGGGTAATAATCAATATGTTCAGAAATTTTTCGAATTCTTCAGATGTTTTTGGAGATTGTTGGTTTTTCGTTGAAACTCCTGACACTTACAGGAGAAACATCTCACACATTTGACACATAATGTTGGCACTTGAACACATTAACATGAGTACAAATTATGTTTCGGAGAAAATACAACATTAGTTCACAATACCAGGAGATGTTTATCATGTGCAGGGGTGAGTGGAATAAAGCCCTAAGTTAATTCTGATCAACTGCTAGATTCTCCTTACTTGTATATGCTCATGCAACAAAGGGAGAATGTAGCTATAGATCAGGAGTCACTTAGGGCCTTATCCCAAACTGAAATAAGGCCCTAATCTGAAACCAAATTCTCCCTTTGTTACATGCGCATATAAAAGACAAACTGGAAGGAGAGTCTAACAGTTGATCAGAAGTCACTTGGGGCTTTATTCCACTCAGCCCTTCATGTACTCTTCCCCCTTTCTATGCTAAAATTAACGTCCTGTCCTCTCACAAACATTATTTTTCTCCTTTTTCCGCTTATCTTCCCAATCCTTCTGTTCCCACCCCTCCTTCGCCTGTCCCCTACCCACACGACACTGCTAAAAATTACAACTTACAATAAACTGCAAACCACAAAGATATTGCTAACTATTTTTACACCTTTTAGTTTCTTATTGAGTTTTATTTTGCATTTTGTTGTTCACTATTATTAAACGGTCTAATATACATTTACAAATCTGTGTGTATGTCCGGCATAACAGTACATGTATCAGGCATTATTAACTTATTTTCAATGTCGCTAACGTATTAGAACATTTGATAATTTATTTACTATTAAATTTTCTTTCTTTTTTTTTTTTTTTTCAGGAAGATCTGGTATCATTTACTTCAACTACCAACCCTGCTAGCGGTGGATTCTCCTACGCCAAGCTATGCCAGACGAGAGAGAAACTACTGCGAGCATCTATTAGTTCCTTTGAATGAGCTGCCATCCAGTAAAACAAGTTTACAAACTTGTTTTGCCTCTTGCGCATAAAATGACGCCATCAAGAAAAGTGCCTGTTACTCTGCCCAATCACACAACTCAGACAACGCAATGAACCAATCACAACTTGGAAGAAATACAAGCCCGGGAATTGGTTGGTTGAGAAAGTACCAAGGTGGCTCTGACTTTTGATTTGGTGGATAAAAACTTTAAGTGTGACCATTTTAATGAAAGCTATTGAGCAGTACTTTCCTGTGGTGCTGTTTATTATGCTGTACAGGGTGGTTCTAACTTTTGAGTCTGTGGATGAAATCCTAAAGTGAGACCATTCAAATGAAAGCTATTGAGCAGTACTTTCCTGTGGTACTGTTTATTATGCTGTACAAGGTGGTTCTAACTTTTGAGTCTGTGGATGAAATCTGAATGTGTGACCATTCAAATGAAAGCTACTAAGCAGTACTTTCCTGTGGTTCTGTTTATTATGCTGTACAAGGTGGTTCTAACTTTTGAGTCTGTGGATGAAATCCTCAAGTGTGACCATTCAAATGAAAGCTACTGGGCAGTACTTTCCTGCGGTACTGTTTATTGTGCTGTACAAGGTGGTTCTACCTTTTGATTCTGTGGATGAAATCCTAAAGTGTGACCATTCAAATGAAAGCTATTGAGCGGAACTGAGGTTTGTTTCTCAGCATAATTTAATCTTGACCACTTTGGAAGCGAAAGGGTCACGGTATTCCTCCAACTCTTTTACAACATTGTGTAGGAGGCACTGCCCAGTTGTAAACAAAAGAATTCCGCAAATGAGTTTCCTGAAGGCAAAGCTTTCCACTTTCTTGAATGTGCTTTTGTTTTTGGTACATATCGGCAATGGATTGTTTGTGGCTCACAATGTGTTGATTGTTGCACCCTCTGGAGCGATATTCAGTATCAAATCTGACATCATGGACGCGGTTTACTCGAAGAGGGGCCAGCCACGTCCCTGAAATTAAGCAGAATTTTTTTTTTTTAAAAAAGGAACTGAACAGACTGCTCATTGGTGCCAGCATGAAGTGACTGCAGTCAAACTTTGCAATATAGAATCTTTATTTGTAAGAATTAATTTGTTCATTGTTTCACTTAAAATAAAAGGAATGGACAAAAACACACTGCTGGCCACTGCTTAACAACATATTCTACAGTAAAAAAAATTCTACAAGTGTTTGTAAAATTCTCTCACTAGTCTCAAAAAGGAGCTGTTCTTTGTTGAACATTTCATGAATTAGGGGCCTTTAAATTAACAAGCAAACAAAATGTTGACATTCTAGATATCATATATGTTTCTTTGGTTTCAAAATTTCAAACCAGTTTAATTTTTATTTCCTTTCGTCTCAGATTCGTCACCATAATCCGAGACAAAGGGAGGAGGGGGGAGGGGGAGGGGGAGGTTAAACAAAAAGAAACTTCTGTGGGGGGGGGGGGGGATGGATATTTTCTGGAACACAATAAAACAAACATTCAAACCCTCATACCTACAGAGACATCCTCACTGTTAAATCTTTCTAAGAGATCAGCATTTCGAGCAATAAAATTCACCAGATCACTAGACAAGATATAACCGCCACCTTGGGCATAAGGTAAATATCTATCACATAAATGCCAGTTCTTTTCAGACCATGATCCTTTAAACTTCACGTGTGCATCGCCACGGAAGAAACCCCAGTATAGGTTTTTCCTTGGTGATGTGCTCTTGAGTTCAGATAACACAATGTTGAGTCTAACAAAGCTATCATCATCAACTTTTAGAAGGTAAGAAGATTTGACATTTTGATCAATCCATTTGAAAGCTTGTAACACTTTGTTGGTGAGTTCATAATAGGAATCTTTGAGCTCGGAAAGAAATAAAATATCTTGGTAGGCCTTGTGTTCTTCTTCCAAATTATTTTTGTCTTCCTGAGATAATTCTTTGATTCCAATTACAAATCTTGCAACTGTTGAAGAATTCATTGAATTGATATCAGAAAGCCATGTCTTTCGTAAAGCATCTCGTCTTTCTTTACCCTTTGGCGAAGTTAAAACCATGATAAATAAATAAGTTTCTGTCCTGTCTCGCGATATTGAATGCTCATTTCTCCTGAAGCCAAATTGAAAGAATGATTTTTCTGTTCCATCACAGTCTGCCTTTTGGTAAATAAAGAATAAAAACACAAAAGTAACTATACAAATTAACAGTAAAAGGCCCTCATTCCTTCGAAAAAGTTGTCTTTTCACAGCTCTATGACACGAAGAAAGGTCCGCCATGCTTGAAACAATACATTATTGATGTCTGCAGGGACAATTCAGGGAAATTATTTGACGTTCCATCTTTGAACTAGTTCCCAGTTTTTTTACTTTCGATTACGAATTTCGATACCGAGAACCATTCGAATTTACTTAGCTTTTCCGACTTCAGCAGAAAACAATGTACTTGGAAATGGCGATAACCTCTCTTCAGCTGTGCTAAATGTTTACAGCTCGTTAATTTCCAGTTCGTGGAGATCTGTAGTTTACAGTCAAGGCGGCGCTAGCTGTCACAGTGATACGTGTATCCCCGTGATATGTGTACCCCCGTACACATATCACTGATTTCTGTAGGTCAACAGGGTCGTGATTTTAATTAAAACTGAAATATTAAAATACTTCGAGACAAGAATTCAAGACAGAATTCGTATGTTTTATTGTTTAAAAATTTTCATTTTGGCGGTGTGAAACAAATTGTTTCTCAAAATAATCATTGTTAAAGTTATTAGATTGATTTACAACGTGATCTTGCTTCAAAATGGGTGATTTATATATACATTCAAGCGAGGGTGCAAACTTGTTTGTATTTACGGTTGGGGGGGGGGGGGGGGGGGGCATCTCACAACTTGAGTAGAGTTGTGTGATGATCGTGCGAGAACATTGAGTACCTCCCGAAAAGAGTACAGACGACATATGAATGATTCGATGTGTGCAATATCCCTCAAGTCCAAAAGCAATTACAATCCAAAGCACGCTCACCGACTCCCACCGTTCATTCACGTGTAATAATCCAGTGAAATGATAAATAAAGACCACAGTCAACACGGTACAGCTAGACAAATTCGTTTGTTTTTTCATTATCTATTAAATTCAGATGACATGCATTTCAAAACAGTGTAAGATGCCGAACACTTGATAACCAAAAATAGCAGTGGGTCACACAATTCTTGACAGTTCTTAGGTGGAAAACGCCTTTTGCTGCGGTTGGTGACCGGTTATAAAATTAATATTCAAACTGGAGTAAAATTTTTATTTCTTCGAAATCAAGTGTGCGTGAATGAGAAGTATTCGTAGTATAGGAGAATATCGACTGCATTTCGCTCACCAAGCTCTTAAAAACTCGGCCAGGTTACTTGATTTGAAAATTAAACCAGGATATAAATACTGATAAAGTATAAAAAATTCAGGAAACATTACATCGTGTATATTATCAGGAGCCGATTTTTATTTGTGTAGTACTATGATAAGCAAGGTAGATAGCCCACTAGTAATATGAGCTAATATGCGTATACCCGGTGGGGATACACATATCACTAGTGATATGTGTACCCCCTTCCTGAATATGGCTGCCGTGTTTTGTGTATCCCTCTGACTTCCTGTCTGCAGCGAACTATCTAGTGAAGTAACCTAGTCACTAGTGATATGTGTACGGGGATACACATATCACTAGTGATATGTGTATCCCCTTCCTGAATTTGGCTGCCGTGTTTTGTGTATCCCTCTCCCTCTGCGGCGAACTAACTAGTAAAGTGATGTTGCCGAAATGATATGTGTATCTCCGTGATATGTGTACCTTCGTACATATATCACTAGTAATATGTGTATTGCCGGTGGGGATACACATATCACTAGTGATATGTGTACATGCGTCGCCTCGGTGGGGATACACATACAGTAAACAACCGCATATAAGAACAAATGGATTAAGAACAAGATCAGCATGAAAATTGTAACATGTTCTTATAAAATGGAAAAAGTGTCATAATTACAAAACATGTAAGTTTATGTTTGCTGTCAGATAACTAAATAACTCTATCAGCTGTCAAACTGTCTTACTGATTGTGTTCATTTGTTAATATAATCAAATTACAGAATATTATTTGGATAGTATTACTAAATAAAAATTTAAGAACATTTTAAGAACATTTTGAGGCTGATTTGTCACTAAGCACCCAATAAATAAGAACTTAATCAGCCTGACCTCCAAAATCATGTGTTCTTGTATGTGGGTGTTTACTGTATCACTAGTGATATGTGCATCCCCTTCCAGAATTTGGTTGCCGTATTTTGTGTATCCCTTTCCCTCTGCGCGAACTATCTAGTGTAGTGAAGTTGCCACAATGATATGTGTATCTCCGTGATATGCGTTTCCCCCGCACACATATCACTAGTGATATGCGTATCCCAGGTGGGGGTACACATATCACTAGTGATATGTGTATCCTCTTCCTGTATATGGCTGCCGTGTTTGTGTATCCCCATCCCTTTGCAGCGAACTACCTAGTGAAGCGACGTTGTCACAATAATTAGTGTATCCCTGTGATGATGTGTGTACCCCCTTTCAGAATATGGCTGGCGTGTTTTGTGTATCCCTCTCCCTCTGCAGCGAGCTATCTAATGAAGTGACGTTGCCACAATAATATCTGTATCTCCGTGATACTTGTACCCCCGTACACATATCACTAGTAATATGCGTATCCCCGGTTGGGATACTCATATCACTAGTGATATGTGTACGGGGGATACACCTATCGCTGCGATACACAAATTATTGTGACAAAGTCACTTCACTGGTAGTTCGTTGCAGAGAGATGGGGATACACAAAACACGGCAGCTATATTCAGGAAGGGGATACACGTATCACTAGTGATATGCGTATCCCAGGTGGGGGTACACATATCACTAGTGATATGTGTACCCCTTTCCAGAATATGGCTGCCGTGTTTGTGTATCCCCCGGCCATCTCTCTGCAGCGAACTACCTAGTGAAGTGACGTTGTCACAACAAACTGTGTATCTCCGTGATATTTGTACCCCCGTACACATATCACTAGTAATATGTATATTCCAGAATATGGTTGCCGTGTTTGTGTATCCCCATCCCTTTTCAGCAAACTACCTAGTGAAGTGAAGTTGTCGCAACAATCTGTGTATCTCCGTGATACACATATCATATCATTGGTAATATATATATTCCGGGTGGGGATACACATATCACTAGTGATATGTGTGTCCCCTCACTTGATACGTGTATTCCCTTACTATGCTGAATATGGCTGCCGTGTTTTGTGTATCCCCTCTGCGGCGAACTATCTGATGAAGTGAAGTTGCCACAATGATATGTGCATCTCCGTGATATGTGTACCCCCGTACACATATCACTAGTGATATGTGTACGGGGATACACATATCATCAGTGATATGTGTATCCCAACCGGGGATACGCATATTACTATATATGTGTACGGCCACCGGGGTACACATATCACGGAGATACAGATATTATTGTGACAACGTCGCGTCACTAGATAGCTCGCTGTAAGGGAGTACACATATCACTAGTGATATGTATATCCCCACCTGGAATACACATATTAATAGTGATATGTGTACGGGGGATACACATATCACGGGGATACACATATTATTGTGACAACATCACTTCACTAGATAGCTCGTTACAGAGGAAGAGAGATAGACAAACACGGCAGCCCTATTCAGGAAGGGGATACACATATCACTAGTGATATGTGTATCCCAGGTGGGGATACACATATCACTAGTGCACTAGTGATATGCGTATCCCAGGTGGGGATACACATATCACTAGTGATATGCGTATCCCAGGTGGGGATACACATATCACTAGTGATATATGGCTGCGGCATACATGAATAAACTGATCTAGTCATCCGGGAGATACCTCTGGTACACTACCTGGAAATTGTTAGTCTTGTGGTCGATAAAACCATTGGAATTCTTTAGGAAATCAGTGCAACTTAGCCCTGGTCAAACAGCACGTAATAGTCAATGATAGCTGGGGTGAGAGTTTTGATCTCAAACTTATCATCTACAATCGTTGACTATGGTGCTTGACCAGTCAAACGGTACGTGATAGCGCATGACAGTTGATGATAGTTGGTCAAACTTCACGTCAATCTCGTTCCTCGAGTCTTCCCTCCTTACTGCTCAAGCTTGACGAATTGAGCGACCGCTGGTCAAGGGAAACGAAGACACTGGGTACGAGGATGACTTCACGTGAACAGTCACCCAGTGACTTATCGTCTGACTGTCAACTACTATTGTACGACGAATAAACAACTTTTTGGCTCGATAATTTCTTTGTTTTCTGGCCTCGACAGAGACTGTTGACGTTTTTTGCAGCCATTTTTGTAAATAAGTACAACTGAGCCCGCAACTCTAGTTGGCATGATAGCTGGTGGTCAAACGAGAGCGCGCGTTTCGACATTAACTATCATTCACAGTTTAACCAGGGATTTATACCGCTGAAATTTATACGTAATAACAGAGATTCTGTATGAAAAGCGCGTGAAGCATATTTTATAGACAAAGCAAAAACGTTAAAACTTCATCACCTTTCTTATCACTGCTCAGTTTAGTATATCGCCCGTCAAACCCTTAACCAATCATATTCATTGCCATTTCATTAGTTAAACTCGGACGTTTTTACAGTTGTAATCATTTATAGTGTTAGCCCCCGAAGAAGCTTTGTTTCACGCAAAGCGACATATTGGGCACTGTTATATTCCACTTTTTTATTTGCTTTTGTTTGTGATTTCTGCCGTAAGGATTAGTTTGCCGTTTCTTTTATTTCACTTTAAGTGTTAATACTGATCTAGGTCTGGAGGCGGAGATTATAAAATTATTATTATTATTCGGCCACTCTCAACGCCAGTTTTTTTGCAGTGATCGTGCATTCTATGTTTTTATACGAATTCTTTAGAGGTAAGGGTCATGAGAAACTATGGTCTTTGGCAGTCCCAAGTCTCAGTTGATTGGCTTTTCACCAATATTGCCCATAAACGCTTTGTTTTGTCCTCCAGTTTCTTAATAAACCCAATATGGCTTTAATCACACATCTGTGCCACTTTTGTATTTGAATACCCCCGTAGGAACAAGTGGCAAGGTGTCACGCTAAAGGCTGGTTTTCACTAACGACGGCGGAGTCGAAGTCGGAGTCGTAATCTGAAGCGCAGAGCGTTACGATCTAGTGAAAATCAAACCGACGGAATCGGAAGAAGATTACGGAGTCATAAGCGAAATCGGAAGAAAGTGGAACCGTTCTGATTGGCCGTTTTTATACTAGAGACGCATTATCTAGTGTAAAGACGGGACGAACAACTTGAGACGCATTATCCGTCTGGACGAACTTGGGCAAACATTTGTAGTTCGTCTGGTTATGCGTCTCTAGTATAAAGACGGGCACAAGACGCATTTTCCGTTTAGACGAATTATCTTTATCTTTCGTCTAGACGGATAATGCGTCTTGTGCCCGTCTTTATACTAGAGACGCATAACCAGACGAACTACAAATGTTTGCCCAAGTTCGTCCAGACGGATAATGCGTCTCTAGTATAAAAGCGGCCATTCTTCCGATTCCGTCGAGCTTATGACTCCGCTTACAACTCCGATTTTCGATTTTCACTAGGTCGGAAGCGCTCTTACGACTCCGACTCCTTCGCCAGTGAAAACCAGCCTTATGTTATTCGCAATTGTTCCAGTCTTCTCCACTTATAATTAATGATCACTTTTCTTGTTGTTGTTGTTGTTTTTTTCAAAAAAAAAAAAAAAAAAAAACATTAAATTTTTCTGATATTGTTAAGCGAAATTCAGTGAACTATCCTTCTCGTCATTGGTCATAACATAGCCTTATAATCCCCAAAGTTAAGATTCCTTTTTAGAGAGTTTACAAAACATCGCTCACGCAAGAGATATTTAATTGCTTTCTAAAGAATATTAGAAAGAAGATAATACATGGATGCATGGAAATATAAAAATTTCTCAATATCCCATCTCATATCTGAGGGCATATCTTCAAGCATACACATTATTTTAACTACGCTGGTTACAAAGTTTGTAGCGATTTTCCGAAGATCTTTAAAAATTATCTGTATATTGTCCGAAAGTTAAGGAATCGTTTCCGATCATTTTACGAAAATTCTCGAAGACCGAAAATGTCCGAGTAAGATCCGAAGATGTTTCGATTAGACTAAATAGCAACACCTTTCATTCAGTTCATTTACTGTTTAATAATTGCAAAAAGACAGTAAATGTGATAGAAACACGTGTCGTTTAGCTACAATACCGTCAGTTATTTTTGCGAGTTGAACTTTTTCGAGCTTTTTATTTTGCGGCGTTTTGGAGAAAATCCAGCCGAAATAAGAGCAGTCTTTAGGTTTTCCCTTTCCAGGAAGTTTAAATCGCATATTCGTATCCAGTAGTAGTAGTCTCAAGCTTTCTTGTTTGGTGTTGGTTGTTGTTTAGGACAGGGCGCCTCGCACGTGTTATCACGGTTTCCAGGGAAACATGGCTTGCACGCCGCAGATTGTAATGACAGCTCCGACTCCTGTGAAACAACATAAAAAGTAATAGAGCGGTTTTCAATTGAGTGTT
The DNA here is from genome assembly GCA_022457155.1 of Cladopsammia gracilis. Lineage (NCBI taxonomy): Eukaryota > Metazoa > Cnidaria > Anthozoa > Scleractinia > Dendrophylliidae > Cladopsammia > Cladopsammia gracilis. The sequence goes on from JAJGOT010000329.1 coordinate 725,690, forward strand.
GTAAAACCAAAATCAAAGTAATTACTCTGACCAATCACAGCAGTCGTAAACAATCCAATGAACCAATCAGAGCTCGAAGCAATTACATGTAGCCGGCGCCAAGCGCGGGAAAACGCGTGCGAGCAAGTCACGATTGGTTTTGGTTTTACTTCTGATTGGATGGGAAAGTGGCGCGAGATATTTTAGCCAATCACAAAGCGTTGAAATGCACAAGTAAAGAAATCGCAAAATTACTGTTGACACCGAATTGAAAACTACTTTATTTTTTAAAGTAATACAGGCAACATTTTCGTGACCTAGTCGCGCAGCAACATTGCAAGTTGACCACCTACGCGCGCAACAAATTTTCATGTTCCAAAAAGTAGAGGCGCCGTCTACTTTCTGAAACATGAAAATGTGTTGCGCTCGTAGGTGGTCATGCGCGCATTGACACTGAAGGCTACAACCTGCAACGCATCATTATTGCGCTACAAGTTGCATGAACAGATTTTGCTGCCCGTAATACTTTACGTTATCTGCAGGAACGGCGTGTGTCTCACCTCATCTTGTATTAGCTGAAAGTATCCATCGCCACGCGCATCAGATGTCACTGTTTCTTCCAGTGGAGATTTACAGTTCGTATCATTCAATATATTGAACTTCAGAAGCCTGAACAAACGAGATCTGCGAATAAAAAGGCAGCATTAATAATGAACTGAATCAACTTCAGCAACATATAAATCACAATCTCCAAAATAAAACTTGCTGTCTAGGTATTCGCATGCGCTTAAAAATAGAAACCACCTTAGAGAAGCTGCTTGTACTTCTTAAACAATACATCAAAAAATAGATAAATCCTCACATTTGAGGGTGATGAACTTGTGATGTTCAGGAGCAAAGATAAAATATCACGAATTTCGACAATTTTTGGAGTCATTTGTATGACTAACGGGCAACTTTGCCCGTCTTCCAGATCGTGTCTGTAAAAATTTCCGAATTGAGCGACTTGTAACTTTGCTCACAAACATCGCGTAATCCTCGAATTTGGGCAGTAGACTAGTTTTAATGTGTTCTTACTGTAGCATAAGCAGCTTTGATAGGGAGCCAATAACCACAGCTACTTGAAAACATGCGGTAATGGCGAATCGGAGGAGGAGATGAATTGTGAATCGAAAGTCCAGAATGCTCGTGGATTGACCCCGGATTTTAAATAGTGCGATTCAGAAGCATGGGAAATGGTACTTTGAAAAACGTTCCAGGCCCCGGTTTGTAGCGACTATCCAAAGGTGAACACTAAAATAATCACATTGCGGTTTCCAATTGAACGTCGCAAAACCAAAAAAAATAAAAATAAAAACTCGATGCAAACACATGTAGCCGGCGCCTAGCGCGGGAAAACGCGTGCGAGCAAGTCACGATTGGTTTTGGTTTAACTGCTGATTGGGTGAGAAAGTGGCGCGAGATTTTTTAGCCAATCACAAAAAATAGCAATGTAAACTCAAAGCAATTGCAAAATTACTTTCGTCACTCAATTGCAAATCGCTCTGTGACCAAATGACGCAACGAACCAATCAGAACTTGATGTACAAATAGGGAAGCAAGCGTGGGAAAACATGCATGCGCCCGTTGCCAAGCGCAGGAAAACGTGCAACCGGTGCAAAGCGCGGGAAAACCGCGAGTAAGTCAAGTCATGATTGTTTCTCATTTAACCCCCTTGGCTTAAATGCTTACTTGAGAAAAGAGACAAATCTGTTGAGTGTGAGAGACAAGACAGCAGCTAGAAGTTCATAAAGCAGTACGTGGTAAAGAGATAAGTTCACGTAGTAGAGAAAGAAGAAGAACGTTGGCGCTGTAAACCATACCTGCGAAAAAAAAAACACAAAGAGATCTCAGCAAATGACGATATTAAAATTAAAACGACCACGGTTCCTGATAAAAAATGTTCAAATGTTTTCCGTGTTCGTTCTGAAGGCCAGCCAACAAGATCAAAATTGCGAGTAGACTTGCCCAAGTCGTCCTTCGCTGGTTTATTCGAGCTAGGTTATAACACAAGCGATAAATTTGCGCAAAGAATTTAAGTCAACGAAGAAACAAAGTCATCTAAATTGCGAGTAGCATTTCATGATTCACTGTTCCAGTCAATGTGCGTGAAACCGCGGAAGTTGATAGTGTAGCAACCTCTGCGGTGTAATTATCCATTTATTGATCTCCTTAAAAACCAAAACAAAACAGAAAAACCCGACCAATGGCAGATCTATAGGGGATAGTCACATTAGTATTAGCAATAGATGTGCACACTGTTATCTAAGGCCAAACGTTTTATGAAAGACAAAAGGAAATTTAGGCCCCGTTTACACGGGTCCGGACAAATTTTGCACGGACAAAAACTTGCACGGTTCCACCTTGCTTTTACACGGGACCGGCGGAACTGGACGAATTTTTGAACGGCTAAGTGTGCAAGTTTCCGTGTAAACACCACTACAATCTGAAACAGAATTTGCACGGATCCATGTAAACACTTGGTCTAGGAACAAAATTCGTCGGTGCAAAAATTTGTCCTATCCCGTGTAACGGGGCCTTAAGCAACCACAATGGCGACGGCAACATGCATGAACGGCACAAAGCAATAGGGTTTTTAATTAATGAGCGAAAATGATGCCTCTGCACGTGCGTTTTACATTTTGGTACAATTCTTTGCCGTTCCCGGCAAAACAACAACGTCAAATGATCAAATTATAGGTTTTGTGGAGAACGTGAACTCACTAAAAGACGTTCCGACAAATTCAGCTCCTGGACAATTCAGTCACATTAGACTAAAATTAAACAAATTGGAACAATTGCAAAGTAGTTTGTTTAAAAGACCGCGAATTATTTTTGCAAGTGACTTTTTTTGGGCGTTGCAATCGTTGTTGCTTAAGCTCCCTTAAGGCCCCGTACACACTACGCCAGATAAATTTGAAAACGCAACTTTATTTATACAAGACTCTTGGGCGGACTCTTTCATCCGCATTCCACAGACGAAGTTGTTCAGTTCTTCACCTGATTTTGCGCAAAGGTTTAGTTAAAAAAGGATTTTTTTTTTTTTTTGGGGGGGGGGGGGGGGGTCCCTTGATGTAATGTTTTTTCTGTAGCGGTACTAGCTTTGATGCAAGTGCAAGGAAGTTAATTAACAATTATTGGATGAGGTTGAGCATGATAGCGATAATTATCAAGGCCAAAGTTTGTGTTATCTGCCGAAGCCGAAGGCTGAGGCGGATAACACAAACTGAGGCCTTGATAATTATCGCTATCATGCGAAAACCGAATCCAATAATTGTTTTATTATGCATATTCCTGAGCTGCACTTGTAAAGACAAGAGCATGCACAAAAAAGTGATCAATGTCAACTTGTAAGTAAACAACTTACGTCACTTCTGCATGCATAAAACTATTGTCTGTAGGTATGACGTCACTTCTGCATGCATAAAACTATTGTCTGTAGGTATGACGTAACAGAAACAGCAAGCAATCCACCGTAGGAAAAAAGATGGCGGCTGTTCATTTTACCACGATACCTTGCGAACCTAACACAGCACATAAGGCACAAAGAAAGCCAAATTTTTACAATATTTGTTCCAGTACTAAGGACAATGTGTAGACTAGGTTTGAAGATTTTCTAACTTTTCGTTACATTTTTCTGAACGTTGTTAAGGTTTTTGTGCGATAAGAATTATGGGTAAATGTACCAGTCGCCATCTTTTTTCCTACCGAGGATTGCTATAATTGCTTATAGCCAATCAAAATCGAGCTAGTGACACCAATGTATAATAATCTAGCTTACCAGCCATTCCGTGTAACTATAAAAAATATCCGCGAAGTAATAGTAGTTTTCTCGTTGAAGTCTCAACATAACTATTGTCACTATAAACGATGCGAAGATAAAACTATAAACTCCAACCATGAAACGATCGGCTAACGTCAACTCCTGTAAGTAACAAAACACAACAGATAGAGTTTCAAAATGTAAATTACGAATGTCACAGATTTTCTTCTACAAATACAAGAACCACAGAGTCAAAATCCAGGCAGAAACGCCTTCGGTACAGCACAGGTTCTGCTAAAAAGCTTTCGTCTGAATGATCAGTCATGCAGTTGAGGATTTTATTCACGTACACAAAAGTTAGAACCACCTTGTACAGCATAATAAACAGCACCACAGGAAAATACTGCTCAATAGCTTTCATTTGAATGGTCACACTTTAGGATTTCATCCACAGACTCAAAAGTTAGAACCACCTTGTACAACATAATAAACAGTACTACAGGAAAGTACTGCTCAATAGCTTTCAATTGAATGGTCACACGTTCAGATTTCATCCACAGACTCAAAAGTTAGAACCACCTTGTACAGCATAATAAACAGCACCACAGAAAGTTACTGCTCAATAGCTTTCAATTGAATGGTCACACGTTCAGATTTCATTCACAGACTCAAAAGTTACGATTACCTTGTACAGCACAATAAACAGTACCACAGGAAAGTACTGCTCAATAGCTTTCATTTGAATGGTCACACTTTAGGATTTCATCCACAGACTCAAAATTTAGAACCACCTTGTACAGCATAATAAACAGTACCACAGGAAAGTACTGCTCAATAGATTTTATTTCAATGGTCACTAAATGCACGATTTCGACTCAAAAGTTAGATCCAGTGAATCATCCTGCTTACAATCTTCCATTTAAATCGTCACACTGTAGGATTTTACTTTGAAGTTGGAATCACTTTAGTGGAATGTCATAACCAGTTGAAATAGCAGAATGTTTGTTGTACAAAGATTGCTGACTCACCGGCGTATCTGGAGTTTGTTCACTAACAGTAGCGTGAAACATAACAGCAGAAACTAGAAGCGAACTGAAAATAAAAACAACAGACATAAGAATATTACAAACAGGTCGCACTTAAAGGCCGTGTTTTCACGAGCGATTTTTCAAGTCGCTGAGCGAGTGACAGTCGGAAATCTCGTGAAAACAGTTGCTTGTCCAACTCGCTTAAAGTTAAGCGAGTTGGCGAACTACAATAGAATTCTCATTAAATTTAAGCCACCAAACCAGGTCGCTTAAGCTTGTCGGCAATTAAACAACAAAGAAGGGCATTGTATTGTCGTTCTTTTGTGTTCTAATTTTCTATTGTTTTAACAAAAGAAAATATATCGCGCATGGTATAAGAAAAATGAATAAAGTTCTGTCCGTGAAAACACAAAAAATTTTTAAGCTGCTTAACGCGGTCAGTAAACAAATTACCTACAGGAATGTTAAGCGAGAAAAACCGCCTCGTGAAAACACAGCCAAAGAAAACGATTCTTAAGCCACAACTCATGAAAGACGGCTGGCCTTTCATACCCTGTTTATACTCAAGCGACGAACGTTCTTTCCCATAATTTGTACTCTGGTAAAAAATTTTTTTTTCAGCCGATCAGAGCGCACGCAATCTATATTATGAAAAGGAACCTACCCATCGATCCACAGTCTCATTGAGGCATCATTAGGTGGAATAGAAAATGAAAAACACACCTGAAAAAAACAAATGTTTTGCTTAAAATGCTGTGATATCAGGCAATTTTTACGCAACGCTGACGAGAACCGTTGCTAGACAAGTTTCGGATGAGAATGCGCGTGTAACGCCCCTTTTCGTAAATTGTCTCGCAACGAAAGATTGGGTTGCGAGTTGCAGAAAAAGTTAGACACTTCTGTATTTTTCGCAACGTTGCACTTTTAATAAACGATTGTGATAAATTCGAAAAAAAATATTCTTGAAATAGGGGTATTTGATATTAATGAGAAGTAAAATAAAGAAAATGGCGAGCGAAAACGTCATGTTATTTTTATATCGCTCATTTTTCTTTTAAAAAAATTGTCAAAATCATCTGTTTTTAGAAGTGAAATTTTGCTTAGATTGATGTTGTTGCGTTGTTGTTTGTTTTATTTGTATTATCTGAGGCGCCTTCATACTGCAAACGGAAGATGGCAAACTCGTGTTTGCAAAGTTCAAAAAGTTAATAGGCCATTTGCACGATGGCGTCATTTGACTACAACTACCAGAATTCATTTCGATCGTTTTTCCTTTCTTACTTAAATTTTGTAATTGGCAAACTCACTTTTTCACACGACAAACTTCCCAGAAGCTGGGATGCCAAAATCTCGGAGAATATAGTTTGCGGATTTTGACCGTTGGAAGTAAAACAACGTGTGTTTGACAAACGCTCACTTGTCAAATGTGACTTTACTTGACACACGAAAGTTGGCCAGAAAAGAAATTTGTTCTAATAGGCCATTTGCACGATGACGTCATTTGACTACTACTACCAGAATCCTTCAGTTTTTTGTTTTGTAGTGCAAATTAGGGCTATTGTTATTTAAACCGCACTGCGATTACAAAATTTAAATAAGAAAGGAAAAACGAAATGAATTCTGGTAGTAGTAGTCAAATGACGTCATCGTGCAAATGGCCTATTGTCGCCAACAGCTTGCCGACACGTTTTCCAACTGTTGATGTTTTGAATACTGAAAAAAGAGGGCCACTAATTAGCAGATCACGCACGTGCACGCACGTGTACGTGTGTGCACACGCGTTTCAGGACTGCACGTGCCCTAGAGGGAAAGTGTCAAAGTGAAAACAGAGTTGCCTCGCTGTGCCTCGCAGTTATTAAATATACTTACCACAAGTGCTATAAATAAAGGAGGTAAAAATATCTTGAAGAAAGCTGCTCGCTTGTGTCTTCTCATGTGAAAGAGAAACTCATAACGAGATACACCCTGGTCCAAGAACGGATTATATCTGAAAAACAAGCACAATGTTAAAAGGTTGGAAACCGAATCGTCCTAGACTGCCACTCGATTCCTGTTGTTAGCAGCCACAACGGTGACGGCAGCTAGAACGGCACAAAACAATAGGTTTAATGAGCGAAAACAATGCCTCTGCACATGCGTTTTACATGTTGGTACTCTCTGCCGTTCACGATCAAATTATACGTTATAGGTTAAAGGTTTTGTGGAGAACATGAACACACGACGGTTAATTTTCCTTTCTCTATTTGAACTTGAAGGCCGTCCCTACAAATTAAGCTCTTGGTCAATCCAGTCAGGTTGGACAAACCAAACAAATTGGAACAACTGCAAAGTATTTTGAAATAGCACAAATCCTTTTTTCAAGTGATGTTCCCGTTGCCGCCTTCGTTGCAATCACAAGATCAAACAGTGAGAAGAGAGTTGAAAATACGACGCGCAGCGGAGCATTTTTGACGACCTTCGAGGTGTTTGATCTTGTGATGAAAGACTGTCTCGAATGTTTGATATTACTTCTCAAACAAAATGATTTTAGAAAAAGAAATTAAGGATGCAAAAATGAGGAATAATTCATCTGATTTCCAAACACTCGCTCATTAAACATCAATTTCCTTTCATTTTCGTCATGAATTATTAATGAGTTTGAGAAACATATATGATTACTTTAATCTTTTCATTTCTTTCCGAGCTCAAAATTCACTCATCCCGGGAACGGGGATCTAAAAATAATTCAGTCCGTAAAAGCACTGCGACACGAATATCCGTTGATCGCTCCGGGTCATGGGCTCTTATTAGCTATCGAGGTATGTACATAGAGACGTTTACGCACCTTTCATAAACCATCTGTGACCAGGAATTTGTATCAAACAGCCAGCCTGTATAGTTAAGTGTTGGAGATACGCCACCACGGAATTTAAAATCACTAATGTCTGAAGGCTGAAAAGAAAGTGAAAATATGCAGTTTGTGTTATATCAAAGTGCATGTTTTGTTTTACATCGACTGCCATGGTGTAAGTCGATTGGTCGTGCGGTATTCAGCAATCGGTTAAGGCCTGGTTCACACGTGCGACGCAATGCAAATGCAAGCGCAAACGCAAGCGAACAAGCTTTTCACCTTGCGTATGCGCTTGCATCTGCGTTGAGCCCGGTTCACACGTGTGAAACGCAAACGCAAGTGCAAATGCAAATGCAAAGAAATGAGAATTTTTCCATTCCTTGCGTTTACATTTGCGTCGCACGTATGAACCAGGCTTAAGTTGATTAATAATGGTAATAAGACTGATTGATTATTTTTTTTTGAGTGGAGTCCAATTCGGTCTGTAATCATACGAGTAATCAATAAAATCGGACGACCGCGAAGTGGGAGTCCGATTTGTTTAATCATGAGTATGATTACTGATAGAATTGGACGACACGAAGTCCTGTTACCAACTAATCATAACAAAATTCGAGGATAAAACGTTAAACGTTTACACGTTTCGGTGATAAAAAAACATAACTATTGAGTGTGTTTTTGACCGAGATGCATGCATGGAAAAAGGATAGCGCGCGCAAATGACGCGTACTGTCCAATTACATCGTCCAATTACAAGCATGACGCGTAAACTGTCCTATTAATGCTCTAATCGGGCCTACAATGCTGCTGATAACCAATCAGATTCGAGAATTTTTTATAGTTTTCATTAGGTAAATTATTTCCTAGTTTAGCCAGGTTCTTACACTACGACCAGGCAAGGAGAGATGCAAGGGCCTGCGAGAACAAAATGCCATATTCTACTCTCTCGGCGCTCCTAGCGTTTGGCGCACATTGGGAACCCCCCTTTTTTCTCCCTTTTCTAGCACCTACCAAACCCAGGGGGACTCTCATATGAAATTGACGGGGATAATCGTCAAAATATTTGGAAAGGAACCACAACAAGGCACCAGAAATCTGTTTTTTGATTGTGGCTCACATTAATTTATACTTCTAAGAGATACTAGTCTTTCTGAAAAGTTTTTCCTGTCAGCATATTTTTTCTGGAGTAATACCCTAGACGTATACCTGCGAACTTTTGCCGAGTGATAGGCGTGAGAATTTTTTCGTGGGAGTGCCAGGATTTCCGAAGGCGACCCGACCAAATCCGAAGAAAACCCGATCTATTCCGAAGATGTTCGAAGTTGTCCGAAGATGTTCCGAAGAATTCGGAAGTTGCCATGGACCTCAGACCTCCGTTTAATAAAATCCAGCTGTACCTAATTGTAATATTCAGAACGATAAAAACCTACAAAAAAGTGCCATATTTTCACGAACGTAACCATATTTTTAATTGGATCATTCGATCAGTTAAGGCTGATAGCTCAAATCTGTAAGTCAGGCGTGAGAAATTGCTCCATAGGCGTGAGTAGGCGCGAGATCGGAGTTTTGGACTCGCAGGCGTGAGACTCACGCCTAAGGCGTGCGACTTGGCAGGTATATAAATGAGATCAAAAAAACTCTGACAGTTGTACAAAAAATGCCCTTAGTTGTA
>JAJGOT010000329.1:740000-930000 GCA_022457155.1 Cladopsammia gracilis
CCAAAGAAGCTAAGCGAAGCGTGCGAGAAATCTGTCTGAGCACCCGAAGTGTAAAACGTTTTTTCTTCGCGTTGTATATATGAAGTTTACTCACCATTCGGCTCTACACTCTGTCTCGTATCCTTTCTTCGAACCCGCGAGATTTCCTGGAATACAAGAGGCACAATTTGTACAGTTCTCCAGTGCATGGATCGCTCCTGGTTTATGACAATGATCCCCGCATTTATCACAAAATCCACATTTTCCATCGCTCAAGCACCAAGTACAATTTCGCCCTCGTGATAGACAATCTGCGTCAGAAACAGCATTAACGGACCAACAAAGCTTTGATGCCATTAAAATCCCTGTTGTAATGCAAAGTGCCTTGAAAATTCCGTTAGATAACATTGTAGTTTTATCGTAAATGTTTAGTAATAAGATATCTTCGTTCAACGAAGACAGGTGAAAGCAAAATTCCCCATTCGGCAAAAACAGGATTTCCAAGTTTTCAGCTGACAACACGCATGGCCTGCAAATGTAAATGACGTTATTTGCGGCGTGTGATTGGTCAAAAGATTCCCGCGGAAAAAAATATGGCTTTTCCCCGAGACAAGACTGTTTGGTTGAAAATTTTTCTCGATTATAAAATGATTTATTTCAAGTTTTAGAGAAGAAAAAACGCTTGGAAGGCCAGAAGATCGTTGTAATGTGTCTGAGATTACATTTTGCTCGCATGTCTTGCATTATTTATTAGAAGCAATAAAAAACAACACGCCACCGGCTTCCTGAAAATCTTTTGTTGACTTTCTGTGTCTAGTTAGCAGAATTCTCCGTCTTATTGTTCAAATTATTTAACTGGAATATTTATTGGAATATATTAACAATTTACCAGAACAAAAATATGAAAAGAAGATGTTTTCTCCGACCGGACTAGCTGCATGACAAACGTTTTGCCTTTCGCCGAGAAATTTTTTTTCTTTCGAACGCAAGTATATCAAATTTGTATTTTAATAGTTTTTAGCAGAATCTGTCTAAAGAAACCTGCAACACAGTATATTTATCTGCAATGGTACAAAATTTAACCCCATCCTCCCGTCCCTAACAACGGAAAAATGGCGCCTGCCATTTAATCAGCGGTTGTTCTCTAAAACAGTTTCTACTGCGTATATGGAGCACCTACCCCATAGCTTTTGTTTGGAAGCAAGATGGCGGAGCTCAGCGCTTACCGTGATCAGCATTTCAAAGTAATTTACCTTTCCTTTGATTTTTATATTCAATGTTAAACAAACGAATGCATGAAGACTTCATTTTTTTGTTATACTTATTCGTTGATTTTAGGGAAGTCGCGATGATTTGGAAAGGAAGTTGGAAACGAGCTCGACGTTGTATGTGGGAAATTTATCGTTTTATACAACGGAAGAACAGATACACGAGTTATTCTCGCGAGCTGGAGACCTTAAAAGGATCATTATGGGACTAGACAAGATCAAGAAAACTCCTTGTGGATTCTGTTTTGTTGAGTATCCTTTGCTATCGAGGAGAAATGATGGATCCGATCCATCTCATCAAGTTATTAAGCTTATCTTTAAAAAAAATCGACAATCAGACTTTCAAGTAAGCATGCCTATTTGAGAATTCATTCCTTCCCAGCTAGCAGAGTCCCCTTTGATCTTCCCAATTTTTTTTTTAATTGTACTACAAGTTTAGCTTGCAGGAGATGTGTGTCAATTCATGGTATTTCATCAAAACTGTCAACCTTAGCTATGTTTTAGATACTACACACGCGATGATGCACAAAATGCGGTGTGGTACGTAAATGGAACCAGATTGGATGACCGCATCATCCGTACTGATTGGGATGCTGGCTTTGCTGAAGGACGTCAATATGGAAGGGGCAAAAGTGGAGGACAGGTAGGGAATGCAGGGGCCTTTTGGTGGTTCCTTCAACATCATCATCCTCTCTTCCAATTTGGTTTGTTCAAATTCCCATCCCCCAGGCCAAAAATGTTCTTCAAACACCCTATCCAAGGCTCATTAGGCAATCAAATGCCCCTACCCCCCTGTGGTTGAAGGGTCAGTTTGATTGGTACATAATGGTAATGACAATGATGTGAAGTCAATAAAGAGGGCAGTGGTGATGATGGTGATAACAATGATGATTACAATAATGGTGGTGGTCATTGAATATTATATTGATGATTACCATAACTACAGAGTCAACAATAGTTAGGATGGTGGTACAATGATGATCAAGTAAAAATAACCGACCCTACTGGACAATAAAAATTATCCACTGACCGAAGTTGATAACAATCGTTGTGATTAACACAATAATGATGATGATGATAAAAGAGTCCGACGTTTCGGCGACATCTTGGCGCCATTGTCAACGTCGGACTCTTTTATCGTTAGTTTTTGCTTGTATACGTTTATCTAAATCACTGTTGAATGATGATGATCTGAATTTTAGGTGCGAGATGAGTATAGGAGTGATTTTGATCCTGGTAGAGGAGGATTTGGAAAAAAAGCTCAAAGCTCTCCAGTGCAGGGAGGTGTCATCACCAGTCCCCCAGTGACTTATTCAAAACGGTGACACTTCAGACGCAATGTTGTGTATTAAATGAAAGGATATTCTGGTTGTTTAGCAGTTGTACATCAGAATCAACGTTCAGCTAACAATACTCATTTGTCTGCAAGCAGTCTTTGGGTCGTGTTTACAAGAAATGCTAAAATAATATCCGAACTGAAGAATAACAATGTTCTAGTAACTTTTATTGCATTGGTCGGACACACGTCTCAATACCATATATTATAATGCATGGCATGGCTGTCATAAGCTTTGAGGTTGCCAGAGGTCCAGACAAGGAAAATGGTTTGTCATAATCTCAAGATAGCCTCCCCTGTTTGTTGTTCATTTGTCATCTTCATACAGTTGCCGACCATAACAGCCAGCTGCCTGTGCAATGTACTAATGATAAATAATGTACAAGTAACTTTTCTGTTTGGTTGTATACAAGTTACAATACCATGTACATACAAGTTATACAATAACATCTTTCAGTTGACATTGCTTGGAAAACATTGCTCAAAAAAATTGCTCAAAAAATTGAAAGGTTCTGATGGACTACTGCAAAAGGATGCTTGTCTCAACTTTTTAAATACCATTAAAAGGAACTAAGAGATGTTTGGGGGCGTTTTTAAAAGCACAAACATATATTTCAAGATTCATTTGATGTTCGTTTTTATGCCATTAATATTGCGTTTCTCTTTTGGGAATTTCATAATACTAATACAAATTATAGATTAATCATACACACAGCCATCTTATGTTTTCTTTTTTGTTGTTCAAATTAGGCCGCTTTTTTTCTTTTAAAGTGTCCTGGCTGAAATATCATGTTTTCATGATTATGGCCGGAAGTAATATATCAAACATGAGACACAGTGTTTCATCAGATTTCCAAACACAGTGAAGTGGATTGAAAAATGAGGCACAGCTGAGTTTTTTTTGACCCAGTTCAAGGTGTTGGAAATCTGATTAAATACTGTGAAATAGCCATAAAAATACCCATTGCAGTTTTGAATATTTAAACATACTTTTAATTATTGCAAGTTCGATGTATTTTATTGTATACATCATGTTCTCTTTGTACTTGTCTGATTTTGTAGTATTTTGTATTTCCCACTTACCTTCTATGCTCGATAATGTAAATGTATTTTTTTGAATTTAGTTTTTGTTCTAACTTTTAAAAAGAACACTGTGATGCTGTAATTATTGTTGTTTAAATGCAAATAAATGTTACAAAAATACCCATGGATCTGAAGTTTTCAATGAAAATCTCATTGCAATAGTCATTTTGTTCACAGCACGACGGGATTAATCAGTAACTTAACCTGCCCCCCTCTCCCCCCCCCCCCCCAACATACTGATACTGATACTGAAGGGACCACGGAAACTGTCCATATTAACGGGGTGTCTGTATAAAGGGGGTTCACATGGATGACATAATTTAAATGTTTCATTGTTTTTTAGGAAAAATATAGCAAGTTACCACATCTAACCCCACTAAGACACTAAAACATTACGATTAGACAAACATTTGTAACTTTCTTTCAACCTAACTGATTTTACGTGTAGCTGACCGACTTAATGCGTTTGAAAACCTTTTTATCGCTTAGAATCAGCCAAAATGTCTGTATTAAGGAGATTAACTTTGTACGAGATTGTTTTGATCGGGACGGGAAAAACTGTCCATTATCTGTATTAATGGGTGTCCATATTAAGCGGGTAAATTTGACAAAATGTATGGGCTTATTTGGCCGGGAACAAGACAACTGTGCGTAATAACGGGGTGTCTGTATTAAGCGAGTGTCCGCAAAGCGGGGTTCCACTCAGACTGTATTTGTTTTGGTGTTTTTCCTTAAGTAGCCCCTTTTCTAGGATATCATGCTATTATGATCCCGATCCAAATATTTTCCAAAAGCAGTAATCATACAGTAAATACTGGCAACCAACAATCACCATTTTACAATACATTTTTTTTTTTTTTTTTGTCATTTGTTTATTACATATAAAACTTGGCCTTGAAATAAACAAAATACTTTGATAACTTCCAGTCGTTGTTTGACAGCAGATACGGAATCTAAATTGGCTGTCGCTTCATGGTTGTAACAAAATTAAAGTTAAATAAATTAGTGTTTGAAATATATGACCTCTGAACCAGGCCTTTGTCATCTTTTGAGGAACCAATATTATTACTTATCAATATTTATTGCTGATGTAGGGTCTCCTACACCAAAGAAGTTTCTTTTAACAATGTGTCGTAAACACTGTAGAATTACATTCCTCTCATGACGGATTTCTGGTGCCAAAAGCTTTTCTAGAAGAGTTGATTTTCTTACACCCACTGATTTGGGATTTACCTAAATGAAAAGACAAAAAAATATGTCGTTAGTGAAATACATGAGGTAAGGCAAGACGGCTAATGAGCCACTGATGGCCTACCCTACGAGCAGTGGATTCTCCTATGCCGAGCTACGCTGAACGAGAGAGAAACCACAGCGAGCATCCGTTTGCTTTTCCATCAAGCATGTGTAGCCACGTGACGCCCCAAGTGATGCATTTGACGTTGTTTCGCGGGAAAATTGGAGCATGTGGCGTTTCGTGGCAAAAATGTGTTCGTCACTTTGGACGCCATTTTGATTGTTACATAGCGGGCTGGCTTAAATGCAGCAGTTACATGGATGAGTGCATGCGCAAGAGGCTAAACAAGTTTGTAAACTTGTGTTACCAGTTCAAAGTTAATTTATCTGTCCATGGTGCAGGATGGCGGCTCGATCAAAGGTACTAACGGATGCTTGCAGATTGCTTCTCCCCCCTGGATGGGATGCTAGTCCATCACAGGGTGATCTGGTTTATATGCTATGAAGTGACTAGGAGTATTACTACTCCCCCCCCCCCCCCCCCCCTGGATGGGATGCTAGTCCATCATAGGGTTACCCTCAGCATTTTGTCGCCGGTACCCATTTATACACCTGAGTGGAGAGAGACAATGTGGAGTCGAGTTCCTTGTCTAAGGAGAAACAACATGACAGCAGAGACCAGGCTCAAACCACCGACCATTGGATCTGAAGTCTAATGTGCTAACACTGCCATGCCTCCACAGTAAAATGCATGAACTACTCCTTAACATTTTCTCAATGGTTTACTTTCAATGGTTTACTTTCCTAAAGTACAGGATAGTCATCAAGCCACTAAACAAGGGCTAGTCAAATGACAAGTCCATTTTCTTGGAGGAGACAGACTTGTTAGAAACTGAATTTCTTTTCTTTTTTGGCAATATGGAGACGGGTCCCCTTGATCCACCACTAACTTGTCGAGTGGCATGTTATGACACAAAGCACTGATAATTTTAAAAAAATGTGTTCACCTTAGAGTTTGTTTTTCTGTTTTGTTTAGTACGGGATCTTCTTGATCTGTTCTTCTGTTGTTTTACTTCATTTCTGATGTCTGGGTTATTCTCCACATTCTGTCTCGTTTTCGGGTCACATGTAGGTTTCTTGTCATCTTTTTTATCTTGGCCATGATCTGTTTCCTTATTGTTGTTTATTTCTGTTGCTAGAAAAGAGAGAGGCACCATGCGTCATCACCAGAAAGCAACAACAAATAAAGAAGAGGACAGTGCGACCCACCTTACTGCAACAGCACGCAACAAACTTTTTTCACTCAAACTTTTTGACAAGTAAGCCAATCCAGGAGCATCAATTCAATTGATGGGCATGTCTCCTCATAAAGTTGATGGAATGCAATCTTGTTTTTCCACAACTTTCCTCATTTCCTCATTGGACTTCAAACATGTTTCATGTTTCAGTCACCTTAAACTGACAGAAAGTGTTTCCATTTCTGAAGCATTTACACATACCTGGCATTTCTTCATTCTCTTCAGAATCACTAGCATATGCTGAGCATAGGGAGCCCAGTGCAGAGACCTGTTGTGAATGTTCTGCATCCGAAGGAGCTGCTTCCTGTCCAGTGCTCGGTGATTTTCTTGGTGCTAATAACTTTTCTTTAGTTTCAGTTGCTGTATCTGAAATGACAATTTAAAAATTCATACAATAAGGAATGTAATCTTGTAGGCTAACCCAGTTGTACCTTTTAAGTCTGTGGATGAAATCCTATGTTGTGAACATTCAAATGAAACCTCTTCAGCAGTACTTTTACATGGTACCATTCTTCTGACTTTTGAGTCCGTTTATGAAATCCTATGTTGTGACCATTCAAATGAAACCTCTTTGGCAGCACTTTTGCATAGTGCCATTTTTTTTTTCAAGATTTAACAAAATGAAATTTGTGATTTTTCTTGAATTTGGATTTTTGTTACTCTTTCACCATAGGAGTTAAAGCATTAAACAATACTCACCAAATTTTTCCTCATCATCAGAATCACCAAGAACAAATGAAAGAGGATCTCCACCATTTTGATCTTGTAATGTTTCTTCACAGTGGTTGTTAGTAGCTCCTTTGTCATTTTTATCCCTTTGATCCCTCCTCTGAGAATCTTGGTTGTTAAAATGATTGCGACCACCTCGCTGGAAAGTTCTACCTCCACGCTGTCCTCTACGATATCTTAAGACGAAAACAGACTGGAATTAAATCATCGAGACCATCAAACACCCTTAAATAGATAGTAATAATGAAGGGAAGTGGTCATAACAAGTATACTCTACAAGGACCCCCTGTGTGCAGGTGTAGTGGAACTATGCAAGAAACCACCTATCTGATAAGCCTTATGGACAAAATTTATTGACTTAACCCGTTAAGCCCTAAGAGTGAGGAGCATCAAATTTCTCCTTGTAATATCAATGCATTATCAATCAAAAAGATAATGAGAATTAAGGACATGATCACGCAAGATGAATTCTCTTGATATCTAATCAATTTCTCACCATTACTTTTATAGGAAATGTATCGGGACAAGAAATGAGAATTTTAATTTTGATATTAAGGCTTAAAGGGTTAAAAATTCAAGATGAGACTTATTAATATTCTGAATGCACAAAGCTTGCATTGCTAGTAAGACAGCACAGGGAGATTTTGAATCTTTTCTCCAGTGTCTACTCCCGGTAGAATGGGGACTATACCAATAAGACACCCTCATTTAGGTGGGGGTGGCAAGGAGAGGTACTTAAAGAGACCACCAGTCTTTTTTGGTCCAAATACAATAGTTTTAACCATTTCCTGAAGTGCAAATTCTGTTTATATATACATATAAACACACTAATGTTCCTTGACAACGACATATAACTTGCAAGCACCTGAAATTCTTGGTCTTCAACATCTGTCCTGAAGCTCTTTTCTTTGCCTCCTCCTCCTTCCTTTTTTCCACATTAGCTGACGATGGATACTTCCTGGCATAAAAAAAATGAATGATCAATGATCAAAACGTTTCTTCTTTGAATGGTTGCAGAAAACTCCCATAATGGGGTAAATAATGGAATTAACACCAAGTGTTACTCAAACTTTTGAGTATGCTGATGAAATCATATGGTGTGACCATTCAAATGAAATCTCGTTGGCAGTACTTTTGCATGGTACTATTTGATTTCAATATTTCACAAAATGAAATTTTTTTTTTCTTGAATTTTAATTTCTGGCACTGTACTCTTGGAGCTAAATGGTAAATCTTACATGTAAGTTTCTTTGTGCAACTGGGCCCTTGCCAGGAACAAAGTTGCTTAAAGAGATTGCCTCTTACAAGAGGTGAAGGCTGTACATGCAGATTCTAGTAACGTGGGTAGTTATAACAGCTGGGTCTTGTCATATGATGAAGTTGAAGTTGAGCATTAATACAGTGGGCCTTGGAAGCCTTGTTAACACTTCAGGGGAAAAAATCTACTTTTTAATCAAACCTTTTTCTCTCTTCTCTCCACTTGGCTATTTCTTCTGGTGTGTCTAACTTTATCTTCATTTTGCCTGTCGCATGCACCTAGAAACAAAACATTCCATTTTCATTTCTTTATGCCTTCATTTCTAAATATGATACATGTATAAATACAAAGAGAATCGATCTTTCATGAAATAAGGCCCTAATCTGAAACCAAATTCTCCCTTTGCTACATGAGCATATACAAGGCAAACTGGAAGGAGAATCTAACAGTTGATCAGAAGTCACTTAGGGCTTTATTCCACTCACCCCTTCAATTTGGTGAGACAATGCTCGATGATGATTATGAAGAGAATAAAACAATAAACAGAAGGAAAACAATCAACCATAAATAATATTGTCCAAAACTTAAAATA
This sequence comes from Cladopsammia gracilis, assembly GCA_022457155.1. Classification (NCBI taxonomy): domain Eukaryota; kingdom Metazoa; phylum Cnidaria; class Anthozoa; order Scleractinia; family Dendrophylliidae; genus Cladopsammia; species Cladopsammia gracilis. Next base: position 748,777 of record JAJGOT010000329.1, read on the forward strand.
TTTCTTATAAACTTACTGAATTCAAAAACAAGATGTGAGCCAGAAGCTAAGGGTAGCTGGGCAACCTATAACGGAGATGTCCTTAAAATATATTAAGGTTCGTCACACAATCCATTCCTCTCTCATAAACATCTTCTTAACACAGCTGAAAAATATGTTCCGACCTGCCGTGCGCGAGTGTGGCTAATGAACCAATCATTGCTGCCTTGTAATTTGCCCAGACCATGCCAAAAGCACATAGCTAGTCACATAGGCCTCAACTTTGCATGAAGTAATTTCAAATTGAAAGGGTTTGTTTTAGAAATTACACTTTATTGATTTTTTTGCTTTGTTCAACTCACATGTAATGAAATTTGAAGTGGAGAAAACTGCACTTGAAAAAAAAGTCAAAAAGTGATGCAAGATACATGTACTATTACCGGTAATGATTAAATTTTGGTGACAACAAGGTTGAATTTCATTTTACAAAAACCTGTCAATGACCAGTGATTGGTAAACATATTTTTCAGCTTTGTTAAAAGCAGATGTTCTTGGGGGAGGAATGGATTGCTTGACGTGCCCGAAGGATGTCTGCGTTGGAGGCTAGGACTCCAGCAGACATCCAATTTTGACATCCAATTCTGTGAAATGACCAGTGGTTGGTGGATGTGGGTGAATTTATTTGTCAGCTTTGTTAAGCAGACGTTTGGGAGGGAGGAATGGATTGCGTGATAAGCCCAAAGGATGTCTGTGTTGGAGACTAGGAATCCTACAGACATTCAATTTTGACATCCAATTCTGTAAATGACCAGTGATTGGTGAATGTATTTGTCAGCTTTGTTAAGGAGACGTTCGTGAGGGAGGAATCGATTGTGTGACGAGCCCGAAGGATGTCTGTGGAGGCTAGGAATCCTACGGATATCCAATTTTGAAGAAAATCAATAATATAAAATTCACATATTAAAGGCCCATGTTCACTCAATCTGCTTTGCACACTTGTGTTTTTGTTTTGAAACGGTTCAATTGTTCAATGTAGCGTTATGATTGGCTGGCATGTGGATGTTTCGATTTTCTGTCTGTGCGAAAATCAGCCCCGGCGCACAAAGCAGATTGGGTGAACATGGGCCTTTAAGCTCTTTAAAATGTTCTGGGAGATATACCTCCAGGGCAGTGCTAATCCAACATAATTAATCTAATTGCATAACAACCTGTATCCAATGTAATTTCAGCATTTTCCTTGTTGCCTTGAAAGTGCAGCCTTCATAGTTACACTGTAAAAAATATAATATGTATCATTCATCTGACGTCAACAAGACAAACATTAAATAAAAGTAGAAATGATGCGAGGAATTTCTCTGCGAGATCAAGGCAAATGAGGCTTATAAGTGTCACATACCTGAACATGAGATCCTAAATGTGCATTCATAGTTTCTTTACTGCTAAATTCCTTCTGACAAGCATCACAACTGAACTCAATTTTTAGAGAGTTTTGCCCATTCTCCTCTGTCCTATTTGTTTTTCCCTAAAATGTAAAATACACTGTAACACAGATTTTAAAAATCCAGTTGATATGCGTCACCTAGCCACTACTTGTAAAGTCTACTTCAAAATTAAAAATAGCGATGGTCCCTCAGAGTGGGTGAAAACATTTTTGTTTGACCTACTTCATCTTCAAGCACTGTTATTGACTCTTGTATACAAGTACTTATAATTCTTACAGTTTTGTACGACCAGAAAAACTCAAAAGACCAAAAATATTTTTGGAATATTATGTATATGCGAGCATATGTGACCAAGCAGCTAAACAGTCGACAAGACCACCCCCTTCTGTATTTTTTTAAATTTTAGTTTTGGTCGAGTGGCTATAGAAATAGACAGTGGTCAAGTCAAGACCACCCTCTCCCCTGGGGGTATAAGCGAATGATCTTTTGAAAATTACAGGTCTTGTAAAATTTAAGTAGAATTTCACAGGTAAGTCTCTCCATGTCACAGAGTAAGAAATTTGTTCATGAAGCTGTTTCAGATTGTCGGTCACGCAGAAGCAATGCTTGTCTCATTATCTCGCAAATTCACCATTCACCAACCCTTCTTCTAAACAAATTGTTTGTGTTTTGACTTAAGTGGCTAGATATACACAGTGGACTGCGTGGCTGCATAGCCACTGTTTGGGTGTTTGGAGTGACCAGGGGCCCGTTTCTCAAAGTCCCGATAACTTTCTGGGCCCAGTGCTAAATTTTAAAATCAGATTCTATGGGGTGTATTAACACCCAAACTAGCCGGAATTGTTTCGTCACCTTAGAATTTTATTCACTTAGCGGCTAAATTGCAGAATACCCCGCAACTTATTAGCATCTTATTGAATAACAATAGTGCCTATTGTTTCATGCTCGTTTTCCTGGGTTAGGGTTAGGGTTAGGGTTAGGAGTTTGTTAGCAGTTGCGGGGCATTCTGCAATTGCTCCCACTTAGCCTTTAAAACCAACAAATATGCATCTTAAATGTGAACATTGCAGACAGAAAATAGCTTAAAGTTACCGGGACGTTTGAGAAATGGGCACCAGGGCATTTGGACCTCACACTTGATCAATACCAACTATATTCGTAATAGCTGACTCATAGCTACACTGTATTCACAGTATACACTACCTGGAAATTGGTAGTCTGTGGTCCATGTTGTCCTGGTGGTAAGTTTTGTCTCGCCACGTGTTGAGGTAGTACACAATTTATATTCGGCCATATTGAAGGCCTAAACTGAGAAACGGGAGGGCAAAGATAAGAGTTCATGGGCAATGTTGGTGGAAATCCAAGCGGGCCCTGAGGTCTACCAAAGAATGATGTAGAAGTTCCTTGAGAGGTTGGCCATGCTGGAAACCCGTTAACGTTGAAAGATGAAGGAAAGTTTCCAAAATTCGGAGGAGGTAGCTGCGACATCTTGACTGCGAACAAGAGATGAATTGTTGTAAAGTTCCACGAACAGGGAGTCAATCTTTCAACCGCTAGAGTGTAGAACTAGCGCTATCTTCTTGTCATAAGAGAATGTTTGGTCGCCATGTGCATGTTGTTTCTCTTAAAGTCGGAATAGCTTCGTATGAATCTCGGCACTTGTCGGATTTATCCGAAAATATTCGGATTGACTCGTCATTCTCTCGACCCGTAAAAGAAACCTGGGAACTAGTTTAGGGTCCATTGTGTTGTTTGTCGTATTGTTCTCTCGAAGGGTATCGAACCAATGGTGTGAGACCTTACAAGGGCTGCTACATCGGAAACACTGCATGCTTGCCGCGCGGAAATCGCGCCATTTTAAGCCAATCGTCGTTGAGGCTCTCGAAGAGTTTTCGTTGCTGTCCCAAAGTGGGGCAAAAATGTCTAATACTCGTTCCCCTGTAACTCTTGAACGAAATGCTCTTGCGCTTCAGCATTTGGCCCAGACGTGTAGTTTTAAACTCTCTACAATTCCATGAGGGTCTTCCATAAACATTTTGGAATCAAAATCTGTTTTTTATGCTTCTGAACTTTGACATGACTGACCGTAAACGCTCTATTAAGCCCCTGGGGTCTTATTTATTTTTCAGGCCTTCACGAAGGGAGGGGGGGGGGGGGGGGAAATTAAAAACGTGAAGCTCGGGGGGGGGGGGGGGGGGGAGAATTAGAGAGGGGCGCTTAATAGAGCGTTTACGGGAAGCGCATTTAACGACACTCATGTGAAAAGCGTTCTTTGCGTTAACAAAACTAATTGCTATTCAGTGGATAGTGCTATCCACCTTTTGCAAACGGTCAAGCCCAAATCATACCGTCCAGAAGGACGTCGGACACCTTATTAGAGAGCTTAAGCAACGACGACGGCAACGCCATGAAAAACGTCACTTGAAAAAAGGATTCGCGCTATTTTAAACTACTTTACAGTTGTTTCAATTTGTTAAGTTTGTCTCATGTGTCTGGATTGTCCAGGAGCTAAATTTGAAGGAATGGATTACCAGTTCAAATGGAGAAAGGAAAATTAACCGTCGCGTGTTCACGTCCTCCACAAAACCTATAATTTGATCATTTGACGTTGTTGTTTTGCAGGGAACGGCAAAGAAATGTACCAAAATGTAAAACGCACGTGCAACACGTGCAGAGGCATTGTTTTCGCTCATTAAACCTATTGTTTTGTGCCGTTCTCGCTGCCGTCGCCGTTGTGGTTGCTTAGGCTCTCTATAACTTATATAACGGAGTAACTGGTTAGCTTTCGGTTGAGGTTGGGATTAGCAGTTTATATAGTTAAATTTAGGACTAAGCAACCCGAGAAGCTTGGTGGTACTCTGGTACGGTAGGCTATGTAAGCCTAATAAATAATGGAAAATGTTAATTTACAAAAGCGCCGAAAATTTAAAAGTTTTCAGACGTTTCGGGCTTAGCCCTTTTTCAGTGAAATGTCAAATTCTTCAGTGAAATGTCAATGTCAAAAATTGACATTTCACTGAAGAAGGGCTAAGCCCGAAACGTCTGAAAACTTTTAAATTTTCGGCACTTTTGTAAATTAACATTTTCCATTATTTATTGTGTTACAAGTGCCACGCAGTTTTTTTGAACTTTTTTGTTCAAACATTTTTGCCTATGTAAGCCTAAGCCTAGCTGAGGTAACAAGTTCAACCCTGAGTAGGGATTTTAGATTTTCTTTTTTACACTTAATAATATATGTCTCAACAAGACGCTGTGGGAGCGTATACTTGGGCGTCGTTGTATTAGGCATATTGGAAAATAATTGTCTTGGGAATCTGCATGCACGTTATTTTACGGTTTGATGATAGGGTGTATTCGGATAGTGTGAGCAGTCTAAAAAAGAAGCGCGTTAACCGTCTAAAACAAGAAGACACAGTACAGATCGCACGCAAATTATTAAAGTAGCGTGTCCACTGTGTCAAAAGACGAGTACATACTGAAAAATACAAATCGATGCCTACTTTGTACTTACCGTTGAAAAAAAGGCCGTATGTCAGAGTTTCCCGATGGTTGTTATTGGTTTTAGCTAAATCTTGTAACTGGTCTGTGTTTCCGACACTTTTGAAGTGAACGCAAATGTAGCCACAAAGTGGCCTTTCGAAGCCATCATTAATTGCCTGGAACTCCCTGTAACTTTTCGGGTCCGAAGCCAATATTGAAATCAAAGTCTAAAGAATAAAAGCGCGGGACCTAGCGAACAAACCAGTCCATTTTGTTTTGCTAACTGATAGTTTTATCGTATTATCTGCAAAACGTTTGAAAACTCGATCTTCAATGAAAATAAAACAGCTTACCGGGTCTTTCGAGAAACGGCCCCCTGGTGGACCCGATGTCAAAACAACTTTTCCAATTGAGAGTTTTGCTGGAAGTATTTCCGCCGTTATTATAATAAAGTTTGGATGAAACTTATAAATTTAGGCCCCGTCCACACGTATCCGGATATTTTTGAATCCGCAACTTTTTTTGTTGCGAATTGGCCTTCCGTCCACACGTATCCGGCGAATTCGGGCAAATACGATTCGATTACGTTACGTGTGGACGCGAATATTTTCTAATCCGTAACAAAAACGTTGCGGATTCAAAAATATCCGGATACGTGTGGACGGGGCCTTAATCAAAGTTAACGACAGAAGTGATAATTTAGGAGGAGAGAAACAAATTTAGCCCTTTGAAATATATTTTTTCAGTCAAGGTAAAAATGTTGCAATTTGCATAATGTAAAAGTAATTTGAAACCTTTCCAGTAACGCACAACGCAGCTGTTCCATAAAACATCTCGCAATCAGACACACGAAAATATATCCAGTTTTTATTCCTCTGTATCCGAAACACAGAAAAGAAAATTAAAGAAAAAAGTGATCGCTTTAAGGTCATTTTCGCCCGAGAAACATTCACTAGCGGAAGCGAAACTCGCAAGAAACGTATCGCAAGACACCGCATGCATTGTTTTTGGATTGTTTACATCTTTTCTCGGCGGTGAATTTTTGCACCCAAAGTTTCAGTTGGCTGTGATGTTCTGTTCCTTCAACTTCACGAAATAAAAATTAATGAAAGGCAAACAACCGAAAGAAGTAAAATTAATTGGGATTCCTACCACGCTTATATTTCTTCCTTCGCTGCCCACTGTTCACTACTTATTAAATAAGCGCTATGTATGTATTCGTCTAAATTATCTTCATGTTCGTTTAAACATGTTTTAGCGGGTTTCCGTCATGAAGGTATCGTAGAATTAATCGCGAGTGTCAAATACATTCGCAGTGTCTTCTTGAGTAATTTACTTACGCATATTGAATATGAAACTGTTAGATGCAACAGAGAAAACACAACTCGCACTTTGTGACGTTCGCCTCGCATCAACAAACAACAGGTATGTACTCCACCGGTCAAACGAGAGAAATTTACAAAAGTTAATCAAAGTACTTCAAAGTTAAGGTTGTCATTTTCACTGTTTATTAAAAGTTTCATATATTAACAATACACTGTCAACTCACTAAACGTTTTGAAAGTTTACTACTATAAAAAAAGTTCTAAGCGTTTGAAAACTATGAACCGCAGAACTGTCGGCGCTATTTGCCAACACAATTTTGCCCAGGCACGAAGCGTTTTGATCAGTTTTCAAGGATCGAAATTGAGCCGGAAAGATGAAAAGATAGCTAGTTACATAAACTAATTATTTTATACATCCTTGCCCACGTTTCCACTTAATACTTAATGAATCCCACCAAAAACGAAAAACGCCTCGGAAGTGATTTGAACAATCCCGCCATCCCCAGAGTTGCGCAACACTGCACATTTGTGGACGACCAAACTGCATTTTAATACTTGGTCGCTACGCCCAAGTAATAAGGTGTCCGACGTCCTTCTGGATGGTATGATTTAGGCACAACCATCATCCAAGGGGAACAGCAAAACTCTTATTATTTCATGCTACGGAACCCGGAACCACATGGCTCGCAAAGAGACAACACTTCAGAATGCAAGGTGGGTGTAATCTTGTTTTAATCAGGTATAAACGTTATTTTACATTTTTCTTACAACCTCGGTCGCTACCATAACTTAACCAGAAGAATACAGTTACTATGTACAAGGTTTGTGAATGCGTTGAATTGGAACTGCTTTATAAAATTGAACGTGACATATAGTTGAGAGTAGAAGTCAAAAGAATCAAATGTTGCTAACTTAACAGAAAACATACTTTCTTGTGAAGGACAATTCGCTAAAAAGAGAAAATATGGGGTGGATTTTAACCGTTTTCCTCTTAGACTTAAACCTCAAGGTGATTTTTTCCGAGACTGTGGATGAAATCGGCCGGATACAGGCTGCAACATCGCACGCAACTATTGCGATCGAAGTGGCAAGATTTCAAGCAGGTTTTCGAGCAACATTACTGACGCGACTGTTTACCGATACAAGGAGTTTTTGAAGGATATTGAAAACGTCACAGATAGGGGCAAACAGCACCTCACGCATAGAAATCAAGAGCGAATAATCTTATTGTTTTAGTATAAATCTACTAGACGGCGGCAGAGTTATCAAAAAGATTTTCAGTACACGGAGAATCTCAGAAAGTAGACGGCACTGGGGGCCGTTTTCCTCTATTTTTTCGCTTTTGGCCGCGAATTGTCTTTTTTTTTTTTTACAGGCTCGCGTTTTTATTGAATAATTATATAAAATAGGTCACGCCACGCGCGGATAATCGGCTGCTCACTCTTCTCACTTTCTTCAATAAGGATAGATAGTGAGTAGCGTAGCCAATAAGAGAGCAGTATTCGTGATAGAACGCTAGCAGATTTATACCAATATTAAAGAGGTACTGGGCTACTCCGCAGATAGCGGACACACGATGACATTGTTGCGCGCATTGTCAAGGAACGGAACAGAATTCGACTATAATTCGAAGTTTGTGGCGCGCAAAGTTGCATGTAGCAAATTCAGGGGTGGGCACACGGTGCAAATTTGAAGTTACGTGCCATGTTGCATCGTGAATCTGGGCCTTTGTTTGAGTTTGAAAGTTACTTAGCAGTATTTTTAACTTTCGAGCCTGTAATGAAATCCTGAAGTGTGTAATTCATTGAAAGCTTTTGAGCAGTATTTTCCAGTGATGCAGTGTGTCCAAGTTTGTACTTTACAGCTTGGCAGGTGAAGCGCTTTTTTAAGCAGTGAAGTAAGAAAACCATTTCAGCCGCTCAGAATTGAATGTCTGCGCGCAAAGCAAAAGTACTATGCGCAAATATATTGTTTAGATATGTCTTCATCAGAGAGATATCTGCCTTAGGGAGGGTGCTTACTATCTGCCAGGACTGACCGGCGAAACGAGTTGAAGGGCTGCGAAAACAGGTTTTTTAGATGGTGAATATCATTTATGTATAGATCGTTTGCATTATGACGTCATACGCGCAAAGGCTTCTAGTAGTTGTAATAGACCCGCGGAGATCCTTCCAAGTGAGTAGTAAAAATCGCGGGAGACCGCCTCGGCAAAATGATTAACGTGATAAACAAAAACGTCGCTCACAAAAAAAGTCGCCTCATTAAATGGGCAAAATTCAAAGAAGCTCCGACAAGTGGAAATTGTATTGAACTTAAAATGTGGGAGCTCTGGCCAATACGGTTAACTGAGAATAAATATTTCTGTTTGAAATTGTGACAGTAAACGAAGTTGATTTAACGCACGCACAAAACTGTTGTGCACGTGCAAAATTGTTTGTTAATTAAACTTTTAAACGCACGTGGAAAATTTCTTTTTACTAATTCAACTTTTTAACGCACGTGCAAAACTGTTGTTTTGCTAATTAAACTCTTAAACGCACGTGCAATCGTTTTCTTCATTAAACGTTTTAACGCACGTGCAAAAAAATAATTTTTTTTTAGTCTTAAAGACAAGTCTCGAATTGTTTTATCTTTTTTGAACTTTGTCCTTCATATCTTTAAAGATTAGAGTATTTAAATTATGGACTTTTGCCGGACTTCGTTGCTCACGCGGGAAGGTGAAAAGTATTTGGATTTTGCCCTTTTAACGAGGCGCCAGGGATGTCTTCTTCCGTCAGCAACGTTTTTGTTTATCACTTGCTCTAGTCTCCGCGTGTCTACTGAAACTACCAGAAGCCTTCGCGCGTATGACGTCATAAGGCAAACGGTCTATTGATAAATCCGGGTACCTGAACTAAGGACTGATTACCTACAAAGGACATAACGTTTCTTCAGTGGTAGCAGTTTTCAATACAGCATTAGTGTACAACAATAACCGGCCTGCCGTGTTTTCATATCATTAAAATACACTCATGTTTGAAGCATATATTGCGAGTCATGTGAGCTATTGACTCTTCTTCTTGACCTGTCGCTTGTTCATCTGTTTCTGGATTATTTCTATAACACGCTTTCTGTGATCCAAAACCTGTTCAGAAAATGAAATGGAAATAAAGTGGTTTTTAACTGAGTCTGGAAAGTAACACGTGTTTACTTCGGATTTGCAATGCTACGCTTTGTGATTGGTTAAAAAAAAATCATGCCACCTTTTTCAACCAATCAGAAGTAAAACTCGAACCAATCGTGACTTGCTCGCACGCGTTTTCCCGCGCTTGGTGCTTCATGTATTTGCTTCGAGTTCTGATTGGATCATTGAACTGTTAGCATGTGATGTGATTGGCTAGAGTGATTACTTGGTTTTGCAACACTTCAAGCGGTTAACAGTTGTGTCGTAAAACCAAAAGCCGAAATAAATTCTCTGACCAATCACAAGAGACACAGACAATCCAGGGAACGAATCAGAATTTGTAGCAAATACATGTAGACGGCGAAGAGTTTCGGTTGGTGTTCGCGACGTCTGGGACGTGATAGTTCTCGCTAATAACTTCTGAAAACACTTTCCAATGACTCATGCTTCTTCAAATTTATTTGTGCTCCCGAATTTCCACTTTTACAAACGCGGAAAACGTTTTCAATTTCGTGAGCAGATGACATGAAAACCACCCGTGTGCGATGAGGCGGCATTTCTACCTGAATCTCAAAATTAATTACCAAGTTTACCTTAACCACAGATTTCCTTGAATCTCCAAGCTGTTCAACAACTAGCTGTGATCTTTGAATATTACCCTGCAAAAGAACATAGTAAAATTCATTAATAATTCATAAGGGTACTAACAAATAGAAATGAGCTATTCCAATAACATGGTTACCCTGTATATCAGATACAACTCACTTGTGGTTGTATCTAATTTACATTCCAGATACAACTCACTAGTGGTTGAATCTAATTAACATGTGAATGTGAATTTCACAAGTTGTTTACTACATTCGTGTCCGTGTTGTATTGGCACTATACATTCACTCGGCTGCGCCTCGTGATTGTATAGGCCGATACAACACTCCCGCTCATGTAGTAAACATTACTTTGATGTTGATAAATCCTTGAAATCCTTTACCTGCTGCCCAAAATTAAAGCGAAGATAAAAAAATGAAAACAATCTTTATATTTCACGACTGTTCACCAAATTAAACATCCCTTGGAAAGCAATAGCTAATCTGGGCAGGAAGTTCGGTGGTATAGGAAAATAGTAATAGTCATCTAACACAGAGTGGTTTCTTTTCATTGAGTGTCAAATGCTTTGGTCTTGCAATGATACGCCTTGTGATTGGCTAAAAAATCTCGCGCCACTTTCTCAACCAATCAGAAGTAAAACCAAAACCAATCGTGACTTGCCTGCACGCGTTTTCCCGCGCTTGGCGGCGACTACATGTATTTGCTTCGAGCTCTGATTGGTTCATTGGATTGTCTGCGTCTGCTGTGATTGGCCAGAGTAATTACTTTGGTTTTGGTTTTACAACACTAAAATGAAAACTGATCTGCTTCCAGAAAAATGAAAAAGTGACTCACCTGAAGAAGTTCGTTTAGCATCACTAAATCATCCTGAAATTTTGTTTTCTGGCCAGGTTTGACTTTCGGGATTTTCTCTCGAAACTCTCCCATCTTTTTTACTACTTCCTGTTCAGCAGCTATCTGAAAGTGGGATGTGATACATAACGTTAGGTGTTGTGTTTGTGTCGAGTCTGTGGATAGAATCCTAAAGAATGACCATTCAAATGAAAGCTACTGAGCAGTCCTTTCCTGTGGTACAGTTTATTATGCTGTACAAGGTGGTTTTAACTTTTTAGTCCGTGAATGAAATCCTAAGTGTGACCATTCAAATGAAAGCTACTGAGTAGTCCTTTCCTGTGGTACAGTTTATTATGCTGTACAAGGTTGTTCTAACGTTTGAGTATATGGATGAAATCCTAAAGTGTGACTATTCAAATGAAAGCTACTGAGCAGTCCTTTCCTGTGGTGCTGTTTATTATGCTGTACAAGGCGGTTCTAACTTTTGAGTCTGTGGATGAAATCCTAAAGTTTGACCATTCAAATGAAAGCTATTGAGCAGTACTTTCCTGTGGTGCTGTTTATTATGCTGTACAAGGTGGTTCTAACTTTTGAGTCTGTGGATGAAATCCTACAAAGTGACCATTGGAATAAAACCTCTTTGTCAGCTCTTTCCAGTGGTGCTGTTTGATTTTCATTATTTTTACAAAATGGAGTTTAGCAGTTTTTTTCCCTGTTAAGTCTGCTTTTGGGCACTCTTGGAATTGCAAGTGACCAAAAAGCGGTCTATAACAAAGAAAGACAGTTCAACTACCAAGTACAGCATTGGTTTTTCACCAACTACTGACAGTCATCAAAACATCGACAAATTGAAGTGAACTCTGTGAATTTTTCAACAACTCACCAGTTCGTCTATCTGTCCTGCGATGTGCTGGACCCGCCAGCCATTGGCTCTCTGTACAATGCCCTTTTGACTGGCAATTTCTTGAATTGAAGGCTTTCTCTCCTCTGAAGAGAAGACAAAAAGCATCTATTACATAATTTCACCCTAATTCTGCTAAGCAAAATAAAGACACTGCACCACAGTCTGGTTGTTAGTGTGTTGGATTATTGACCTTGTAGAGCCTGGTCTTTGCGGCCCTACGGTTTCTTTGGACAAAAACGTTTACACCACATTGTCCACAAAGCGTTTTATACTTCTTTGTATGACTGAGAAATCGCAAAACCTGTTTTTACCAGTGAGTCGTCTTTAATGTATATGTTGTGGTTCAATTTTGTCCTTGGTTCAAATTTTATTTTCCTTTGTTTAAAACTCATTATCATACATTACCATAGCCAAAAACAAAGGAAAATAAAATTTGAACCAAGGATAAAATTGAACCACAACATATATTTGTATGGTTTTATTTAACAAAGTGTCTATTTGATGCAGACGAAGGCAATAAAAATAACTTGTTAGACTACAGGAAAAGGTGGCCACGACCACTTTTAAAAATGTTAATTGAGATGACTGCTTAATAGAGGTCAGGTTTACAGTTATTTAATACGAAGGAGAAAACTTTCAAGGACATTTCAACTGACCACTTAAAAGAGGGCCACCGCTTAATATAGGTTTGACTGTAGTGCAAAACTTTCTAGTTTGTAATAAGAAAGGGAGCAAGTTATAACATCAGAAATTTCAGGTTTTCGCTGACCTTTGACCTTCACATCTGAATACCGCTGGAAGTGGTTGTGTGCTGCCTTGGTGTTGATTTTGTAGTTAGCGACGATAGAGATCTTAGGTCTCTTTAGTAATATGAACTTCAAATCTTCATCCGCTGTCGGAAAAGAAAATAATATCACCACTTACATCGGCAATACATAACACTCACTCACGCCCATTATGCCGGGTGGCGTGTGGGGAAACACTGAACTTAAATTCAAGGGACTGCAAGCATTTTATTTTCACTTTGATAAGCCATCAAGGAAAATCTAAAAATACTGGTCCAATTTGAAAACTGAAACTATAAGTGTCTTTGGCTACAGATGGCCTAGTCTGTGCCAGGTTGTTCATAGCATGATTAAGCTAACCCAGGATTAGCACCAATTTTGAATCCAGTTAAATAACTTAACAATTATTGAAAATTTTCCAAAGTTTTCTTCCCTTTAGTTTTGACTTTAACTTGTCTTCACTAGTAGCTATAAATGACCTTTTGAAAATATTTTAACCCTTTCACTCCCAGAGTCAATTATGGAGACATGTAGTGTTGTTCTAACTTTTGAGTCTGTTGATGAAATCCTATGGTGTGACCATGTAAATGAAACCTCATTAGCAGTACTTTTGCATGGTACCATTTGTTTTTCAATATTTTACAAAATGAAATTTGGGATTTTTCTTTAATTTTGATCTTTGGCACTCTTGGGAGGTGAAGGGTTAAAAACAGGAAATGAAATCCTCTGTTAACTTTTAATCTGGGATTAGCGTTAATCGGCTTTTGAACAACGGGGCCTGATACTCAGATGGTCCAAGGTCGTTCACTCGCTCGCTCGCATTCACTCCCTCCTCACCCCATTGATGTTCTTTGTTTGAGGGCTTGTTCTCACAACATCTGTTGAAAATTTTCACCAATCAGGAGTGGTTATTAGCCATCTTTTCTTCAACAGGAATTTCAAGAATGAGACTGAACACACTCTGATTGGGTGAAAAGTCAGATGACGGCAACAACAACAATTTATTATTTTTCAAATAATAAAACAAAATATAGTAGCAACCCGCAAATAACTCGAGTTAATTGTGGCGGGTTGCTGCACACTAAACAGTTACAGAAGCTCACTTTAAAATTAATTGAATTACAATAGATAAGAAAATAAGGAATGGATAATTTACGATTAGTTACAACAACAAATAAATTAATTAATAATAGAAATAAATAAATTAAGGAGAAGGGGTAATAAAATGCAGATTACAGTGAATTAAGTGTTTTAAAATTACGAAGACTGCTACAAAGAAATTCGACATCAACAAAGATATCCTCACTCCCCAAGACCTCCAACAGCATCCTCCAAAGGACATCAGATGGGGACAAGAAAAATAATTTTTCCTGGCTGCTCACCGCATGCTATCTTCACTTTTCACCCATCCCCTGAGCTCCTTTTTTTTTACTCTCCCCAGTTTTTATTGCTCCATGACATTCAAGATGGCGGCTAAACCAAATTGAACGATCAATCTCAACAAAGACACAGGAATATAGTTTAGCAAAGTTTTTGCAAATTCCCTGTAGCATGTTAAATGTCAAAACAAGGCTAGTGTTCACTTGGTAGTACCTTCTTCTGGTTTTGGTTTCTTGTCGTCGTCTGTTGGAGAATCAGGCTCCATGGTTACACTACTTCCATACTTGTCTTCTGTGGCGATGCTGCAATCAACAAAAATATGACTTCTTTAGAATGAAACATAAGAAGGAATATGTAGAATGTTACTATATGTGAACCTCTCTTCATCGCCTACTTACATGTATGGACAGAATTTTCCAGCTGTTGTTAAAATAGGTCCACAGTGCATGCTTTCTTGATTTGCGAAGTAGCCCTAATGTCTCACTAATTCGACAATTCATGCTTAACGTCCGGGATGTACTTCATGGAGTATGATGCGTAATTGGAAACCTTTCAGAGAAACCTTCTGAGCAACCCCAAAACTCATCTTATACAAAGTATATAATGAAATTGGGGGACCAGCTCAAGCTGTTGACCTCAGAAAGGTGTCTACCTCATAGAAAGTTTAATTACAGACAAACAAGTGAGATCTGCCTGGGACCAGTCAACCACTGATGTCCACCTTAGAGAGGTGTCTGCCCTACAGGGGTGTCCATCTTAGAGGTGTCCGCCTTAGAGAGGTATCTGTCTTAGAGAGGTATCTGTCTTAGAGAGGTATCTGTCTTAGAAAGGTATCTGTCTTAGAGAGGTATCTGCCTTAGAGAGGTGTCCACCTTAGAGAGGTGTCTGCCCTAGAGAGGTGTCTGCCCTAGAGAGGTGTCCACCTTAGAGAGGTGTCCACCTTAGAGAGGTGTCCGCCTTAGAGAGGTGTCCACCTTAGAGAGGAGTCTGCCGTAGAGAGGTGTCCGCCTTAGAGAGGTGTCCACCTTAGAGAGGTGTCCGCCTTGGAGAGGTGTCCGCCTTAGAGAGGTATCTGTCTTAGAGAGGTATCTGTCTTAGAGAGGTATCTGCCTTAGAGAGGTGTCCACCTTAGAGAGGTGTCCACCTTAGAGAGGTGTCTGCCTTAGAGAGGTGTTTGCCTTAGAGAGGTGTCTGCCCTAGAGAGGTGTCCACCTTAGAGAGGTCCACCTTAGAGGTGTCTGCCTTAGAGGTGTCCATCTTAGAGAGGTGTCCACCTTGGAGACGTGTCTGCCTTAGGAAGGTGTCTGCCTTAGAGAGGTGTCTGACTTACAGGGGTGCAGTCCACTTTGATACAGTTGACTGTACTTACACATTCTGCTTTCTTGGTTTCTTTCTCGGCGATGCTGCATCGCTGCTTGTTGTCGTCACATTTGCCAGTAAAGGTGATGGAGCTGCTGTGATATTCCCGTTCAACACAGATGTGGTTGCTGCACTTGAAGTAGGTGCCGCTTCACTGGACGGTTCTCTCTTGATTTTGTTTGGCGACACTGGTGCACTTTGAGTGACAGCTGGTGACTCTGTTGTTGTGACACTGGCCGTTGTGACTGCCGACTCATTCGATTGGCTTCCAGATTCACTGAGTCAAAAGAAGAACAAAATAAAGAACTGTGAGGATAAGCTAACACGGCACCCAGCAAGTAATCTTTAGGAAAATGCTTGGAATAGTGTTGTACTGTTTTTCCATATCAGTTTAGTGCCTCCCAACAGTGCCAAACATCAAAATCCAAGCAAAATCCCAAATTTCATTTTGTAAAATATTGAAAGACAAATAGCATCATGCAAAAAAAAAAAAAAAAAAACTGCTGAAGCGGTTTCATTTGAATGGTCACACCATAGGATTTCGTCAACAGACTCAAAAGTTAGAACAAATGGTACCATGCAAAAGTACTGCTGAAGAGGTTTCATTTGAATGGTCACACCATAGGATTTCATCAACAGACTCAAAAGTTAGAACTAAACTACATGTCTCCATAATTGACTCTGGTAGTGAAAGGGTTAATGCTAGGGAGTAACCAGTGCTAGAAATAATTATTTTTTATTGGAAAAACATGTGTCCTTTCAGGCCTCCATTTTGATCAGACATTTTACAAAACTGGCTCAGACATCTGCCATTTTGGATTTTCCCTGAGACACAATCCATTATCATACATGACATCCTATGAGATGTTTTCCAGTTTGCAATGCATTATAGAACAATTTTACACCACATGTTGTGTTTTTTAATCAAGAGAGCCTTCTACAGCAAAATTAATGTTTACTTACAAATAGTACAAATTCCTACTGTAATGTTCTTGGAATCAAATGCGATGACTTAACAAGACTTTCATGACAAAAGCAAAGTCATTTTTGTGCTCCGATTCCATGTCCAAACAAAAAGTAAAATAAGGGGTTTACCTTGGTGTAAGAACCTGTGACTTTTTCATTTGTTTTTTTACCTTTGTAGTATTGCATTCCCAGTTGAATCTATTGTTTTATGCCTTTTGTTTTCTTTTTGTTTATGTCACTCATGAGTTTCACAGTTTCTTTCACCAAGGATGAGCCTGACATATGTTTTTTTTTTTTAGGATTTTGGTCGAACAATACCCGCACTGGTAACCTTGGACTAGCATCCCATCCAAGGGGGAGCAGTAATACTGTTATTTGTTTCGTGCTGCAGAAACTGGGTTAACACTTTCACTCCCAGAGTCAATTATGAAGACATGTTATGTTCTAACTTTGGAGTCTGCGGATGAAATCCTATGGTGTGACCATTCAAATGAATCCTCTTTGGCAGTACTTCTACGTGGTACCATCCATTTTTCAATATTTTATAGAATGAAATTTGGTATTTTTTGCGAATTTCTGTTTTTGACACTCTTGGATGTGTTAAGGGGGTTAAGTTCCAGCAGCAGTGGTCCACATTGCCTTTACTTTGCACATTACTCAGAGAAAAATTAACAGCCATTGTAATACATATGAGTGATCTTTCTGTAAACAGACCTGGCAGGTTTAGGTGAGTTCTGTGTAGATTGTGGAGCTGACAGTGTACTATCCGATCTTGGACTGGCAGCAGCTTCACTTTGATTTGACACAAGCATTTCAGCATTGAATTGCATTTGGCTCGGAGGTTTGCGCAACCTAGCAAAAAATTAAGCAGCAAATAAAACTTAGAGACTGGGTTTTCCATATTTGTTAAAGCATGTGTTAGAGATAGCCAAGGAAGGTACAAATTGGGCTGTTCCCAAGAAAACTTTCATGGAGTCTTAGGAGCTATTCACATGATACCGGAATGACTTTCATTCTGGAACGAGTTCAATCCATCTCCATGTATTTCTCTGTATCTGTTTACATGATACAGAGACGAAATTTTGTTCCCATACAGGTCATTAGAGAATGAGTTTACTCCGGTTTTCAATCCGAATGAAATTCTCTTTCAGGTATGACATTTCATTCTGGTATCATGTAAACTGAAAACGAACTTCATTCCAAGATGAAAACCGCAAACCGTGTAGTCTGGGGTGAGTGGCGCATGCGTATCGTTGTGCGAAACCTGCGCCATCTTTGTTTTGTGATCTGGCACGAAAACCACACAAGCGAGAACGCCTTTGGCTGAGTCGGTCGATTTTGTCATGTGAATACAGTACATACTTTATTTTGGAACGAAACTCAATCCGGAATGAAACTCATTCCGGTATCATGTGTACAGCCCCTAAAGTTCAGAAGATAGTATGTAATCTGAGATACTTGTGAATTGAAACAGCCTTTTTGATCAACAAGCAATTTTTTTTGGTACAGATGTAGTTAAGGCTGAATGGAGATGGAGATGTTTTGTCAATGGCCTATGTTATCATCAAGTGAAATGGAGACTAAAGTCACTGTCATGGCTTCAAATACTGGACACCTTCTCATTTTAACTACAGTCAAACCTCCTGTAAGTGGTGACACAAAATGCAAAGCTAAGGCAGTTGCTTATGGGAGGTGGTCGCTTACGAGGGGCCAGACCACTTATGTCCAGAAATACACGTAACTCGGATCTTGGGCACTTCATATTACACACAATTATTTGTAATTTCCATATGACTTCATGTTTGACAGAATTGCTTGTATTTAGGTGAGAATTAGGTCTAGGTTACACTCATGATGTCTTTCATAAAGAGCATGAATCTCATTAGCGTGCATTTCTGGACATACCTCGGCCAGACCCAATTGTTTTGTCATATAGAAATTTTGATGCAAGGAACAAAATTGTCATTGTACTAGAGTTGCACTTTAACACATCATTCATTTTGCAACTGCAGTGGTACCAAAATATATATGGGCGAGTGGTCACTTACCAGGGGTTAAAAATAATACAAAAATTGCATTGACCAGGGCTTGACATTAACACTCGCAAACTCGCAAAATGTGAGTGGTTTTTGGAAGTTGTGAAGCTTAAAAAATAATATCCTCTAGGAAACTTTTGCGAGTAAGCATTTCTCTAATAAAAGTTGGAGGGAAAAAGTGAACATTCCTGGAGAATTTTGTGACAAAAATTCAGACATCATCAATGTCATCTACGGGAGAAAATAAGCGTGGTTTTACACAGAACCTGTGCACACTTCATCTACACATTCACATTTTGTTGAAATCAGAAAGGTGACAGAAGAGAATGAATTTCACGTTTTGTGAGCCACTTTTGTTGTAGATGTCTAAAATAACCAATAGTCTAATATTGAGGTGCGTCCTATTCACATTCGTGGGAATAAGACACAACATACCCTTCAGAAGTTCTTTTGCGCAAGATACTTGGCCGTGGAGAAGTAGCATTGGGGTTCGGAGCAGAGAGCTGTGCTGCCTGTATTCCAGCTGATGGAGGGACGTTGAAGATTGGGACACTGTAGAGGCTGGCTGTCGCAGCACTTATGTCCATAATACCTGCTGTTGCTGGTGTATCGGTACCTGTTAAACCGGCTATACCTGAAGCTAAAAAATGTTATCAGGATCATTAAAAATGTCCATCACACTACCAACTAAATGAACCTGTATGTTGTTTTAACCCTTTAACTCCCAAGAGTGCCAAACATCAAAATTCAAGAGAAATCCCAAATTTCATTTTGCAAAATAATGAAAAATAAATGGTACCATGCGAAAGTACTGCTGAAGAAGTTTCATTTGAATGGTCACACCGTAGGATTTAACTTACAGACTCAAAAGTTAGAGCTACACTACATGTCTTCATAATATTGACTTTGGGGGTGAAAGCAGTAACTACTGTATGGTATGAAATTTTTGCAGGAGTTTAATCTTGCAAAATGGTATTTTTTAATGTATTTTCTAGATGTTATTTTTGCAACTTGCAGCTAGTCCAGAACTTTAAACTTAGAAAACTGCAAACAAGTGAATCAAAAAGAAAAACTATGATTTTTCTAAAAAGACATCGTACAGTGTTTTGAAGAAGTTGTACATGATGTGGTTCAAATTTGTTTGTGTTTGAAAATTTCAAAGCAGTTTTATTTTAACCAAAATTACGAAAGGAGCAATAGGCAAGTTAAAATGTTTAAAAACACACAACATTTTTAAATTTAGAAAACATGTTTCAGATGTACATTTTGCATGTTTTACATGTTTTCTAGATCTAAAAATGTTGTTGTCTTTTTGAAAATGTTAGTTTGATATTTGCTTTTCTTTATCTCAGGTTATGGTAATGAATCTGGGAAAAAAAATCAAACTGGTTTGAAAAAACATATGAACCACAACTTATACATTTAAAACAACGCAAAACATTCCAACAAATTACCTCCAACTCCTAGTGCTGCGGCTGCAGTTGGCTGAAAGATGAGCCTTGGATGATCCATAATTTGCATGGGGTTTACTCCAGCGGCAGCTGCGACTTGAGCAGCAGCTGCAGCGGCAGCAGACGTAGCAACACTCTGTTGTGATCTGGCAAGAGACTGCATCTGGCCAAATGGTTGGTGATACTGTGCATGTGCAAGGCCTGGGTGTACTGTTGTATTAACAATATATTTATGAATTAAGTAATGCTGCACATAAGAACTACCGTAAACTTCATTGTTCTGTGGCACTGGCTCTTTCCCACATAGAATATTTTTGATTTCAAGACTAGAGGAGGGGCTGATGGTTCATAATATATCAGTATAAAAATAAAGAAAATCCATTTGCATCATATAAATTTTAGGAAATTTTCGTGCTTTACCAATCAGAATAGCAGAAGACAATAGATAATAATTTTGCTTCTTTGATGAAGTTCCCCATTGCATGTTGTGCGATTGGGTCTTAAATTACTTGAAACCTTAAAAAAATTAGACAAAATGCATCTTGAACCTTAACGTTTTAACAGTTTTTGAGTCTAGGCCAGTAAGATCACTAGTTGTAACAATTAAAAAAGTTGACATTCCATCATTTATTGTTCAGCACTTTCCTTCTTATGCGGACTCTTTTACCTTTCTAACTCAACTGCAATAAAAGCTATTTGCAGCAAAAGGTCTGGGTTAGGGTAGGGATTTTTGTTGTTTAGTCTAGAACAGGGTTACAAAATGCAGCTAAACATACATGTTCTGGTGTAGGGAATGGGCTTCAGAGTCCCAGCAACACAACACCACCCAAAAATTAACAAACTACCCCCCCACTTATTTCAAGTGGGGCACTTGAAATAAGCATGGAATTGGTTTGCTGAGTTCTTTGTGGTCTACGGTTTACATGTATGGAAAGTACGACTGGAGTGAATCCCACAGATATTCACCCCATTTGTGAGTATGGGTCCACAAAATGCTCACACATGGGGTGGGGGGTATGTACATACAGGGTATGTACGCACATTGTTGACAGATGGTTTTCCATTAAAAACGCTAATAGTGATACAGTTCTAAAAGTAGCAAAAACAAGCTGAACATGGTCTGGTGGAGAGTAAGGGTTTCAGATGCCAGGTGGCACACCCTCACTCAAAAATATGCAGAGTACTGCCTCCGGGACTTTGGCCCATGTGAGAACTCTACTCCAAAGATGAAATACCTGACCTGCTGATAACGCATCCGGATAAAACAAGCTAGCCATGCTAGCCATTCCCGCCATCCCTGGGTGATAAGGGAATTGAGGTAATGCCTGATGAGCTCTGCAGTATGAAATAAATATCATATAAGAATGACTTTAGCCAAATGGCACCTTACAAACACCTTGCTAGAAGAAACATCCCATTATCACAGACAGGAGATGAAATCCTGATCAGGTTGTTCAAAGCAGGTTTAATTTAAAGGAGCTATGTCACCATTTTAAGCGTTACTTTAAAAAAGCCAAAATGCATTTTCTAAAATCTATATAAAAAAATGTGTACAGTACACTTTGGCAAATAAGAGTACATGTATATAGTGTTATGTTCTGTGATCAGTGCTTCAATTTTTCTTATTATATCGTAGTCATTTTAGTTTACATAAATACTGACTTGGTATGCAGATTTTATATAAGGAATAAGCTGAATACCACTAAATTCTATCAGCTAAAGTGTACAATGTAATTTTATTTTTCTTCAGAAAATAAGAAACTATTTAAGAACCTAAATAGCCTAAATTTGTGCTGATTACCATTTATGTAAGAACCTGTTTAAAGGCTAACTTGGGAAAATACAGGTTCTTACTTGCAGGTTTTTACTGCATGGTCTATTTTCTCTTCGAAAATCACTTAATATCTTCTTCTTAGTGTTCTGTAAGCATTTTTGTGCGTGACAAAGGTACTTAGTTTTAATTTGGGGCAGTTTTGACCCCCAAAACCTCAAAATCACCATGACATACCTCCTTTAACAAGAATTTGGAGTTTGTGTCTATGTCTTCAAACAAGTTCAAATGCTCTACAACTGAACATTAACCTTACCTGTCCATTCTGTTTTCATTTCCAACAACTGACAGGAAACAAAAGCATTGAAATAGTTCAGTATAAATAATGACAGTTCACCATAAAAACAAAATTAAAAAAATGAACGAGACACAGCGCACATAGCACATGTCCCAAGGCGCTTAACATACACTTATGAGAAGGAGATGGGACGCCAGCTAATAAAGCCGTTTCTGGTAGCTTCTATCGGTCCATTGTTGATCTCATCTCCCCCACCCCACCCATGAACAATATATGGCACTGAGGGTGATCACAGCCAGGGCTTTGCTATGTGCTCAGTGATCTTTTATGTCCCCAATGGAGATGGATTCAACTGTCATTTCTACATGGTCGCCAAGCCACGAAAACCACGTCTAACCATTTGTAGATGCAACAGCAAAGGCAGCACTTTCTCCCTCAGTTATTTTAAGACTCTGAGTATTGGTCTGGCCATAACTTTAAAACTCATATAAAAATGAAAATTGGGCAAGGCAGGAGGAGGAGACTATAGTAAATTCTTCACATGTTCAATCCGAGACAACTACAAAACAGGATTACTCGAAATACCTGAGTTTAGTGATGGTCCAGCCATGTGTGGTACAGTGGAAATGGTACTAGTGTGATGTGAAGACACTGTCGCTGGCGATGCAGATCCACTTGGTTTACTTAACCTGGCATGATCAGCTGGATTCTGGAAATACATTTAGATAACTGATTATGCATTGTAAGTTAAACTGAAATGCTCCAGAAAGTGGCCACCGTTAAATATAGTTGCCTTGACCCATCCCATAAGTGGCCACAGACAAATATAGTTGTCTTACCCATAAGTGGCCACAGGTGAATATACTGTTGTCTTACCTGTAAGTGGCCACAGGCGAATATACTGTTGTCTTACCTGTAAGTGGCCACAGGTGAATATACTGTTGTCTTACCCATAAGTGGCCACAGGTGAATATACTGTTGTTTTACCCATAAGTGGCCACAGGTGAATATACTGTTGTCTTACCCATAAGTGGCCACGGGTGAATATACTGTTGTCTTACCTGTAAGTGGCCACAGGTGAATATACTGTTGTCTTACCCATAAGTGGCCACAGGTGAATATACTGTTGTCTTACCTGTAAGTGGCCACAGGCAAATATACTGTTGTCTTACCCATAAGTGGCCACAGACAAATATACTGTTGTCTTACCCATAAGTGGCCACAGGTGAATATACTGTTGTCTTACCCATAAGTGGCCACAGGCAAATATACTGTTGTCTTACCTGTAAGTGGCCACAGGTGAATATATACACCTTATTCGATGGTTTAACAGATAATACACGTGGATATTTTACGAGTTGTGTAGTATTTTTTCGAGCCCCGCAGGGGCGAGATAAAAATGCGAGCAATGAGTAAAATGTCTGCACGTATTATCTGTTAAACCATCGAATAAGGGATTTATTATTCGACTGAAATTCTTTTCATACCGGGAGGCTAAGGTGTAATACGGCAATCTACTGTGTAATACGCTCGGATATGTTGCGTGTTCTCTTTCCCTTATAAGGTAAAATGACGTCACAGTCGAATAATAAACTGTTGTCTTACCCATAAGTGGCCACAGACGAATATACTGTTGTCTTACCTGTAAGTGGCCACAGGTGAATATACTGTTGTCTTACCCATAAGTGGCCACAGGTGAATATACTGTTGTCTTACCTGTAAGTGGCCACAGGCAAATATACTGTTGTCTTACCCATAAGTGGCCACAGGTGAATATACTGTTGTCTTACCTGTAAGTGGCCACAGGTGAATATACTGTTGTCTTACCCATAAGTGGCCACAGGTGAATATACTGTGGTCTTACCTGTAAGTGGCCACAGGTGAATATACTGTTGTCTTACCCATAAGTGGCCACAGGTGAATATACTGTTGTCTTACCCATAAGTGGCCACAGGTGAATATACTGTTGTCTTACCTGTAAGTGGCCACAGGCAAATATACTGTTGTCTTACCCATAAGTGGCCACAGGTGAATATACTGTTGTCTTACCCATAAGTGGCCACAGGTGAATATACTGTTGTCTTACCTGTAAGTGGCCACAGGTGAATATACTGTTGTCTTACCTGTAAGTGGCCACAGGTGAATATACTGTTGTCTTACCTGTAAGTGGCCACAGGTGAATATACTGTTGTCTTACCCATAAGTGGCCACAGGTGAATATACTGTTGTCTTACCTGTAAGTGGCCACAGGTGAATATACTGTTGTCTTACCCATAAGTGGCCACAGGTGAATATACTGTTGTCTTACCTGTAAGTGGCCACAGGCAAATATACTGTTGTCTTACCCACAAGATTTTGGAGCAGAGAAAAATATTGTGTACACTGTAGTTACTGTAACAATGTAAATTACTATCTTGCAAACTAGTTGAGGAATATTCATGCATAACATTGGGTTGTGAAATAAAAATGGTCCAATCCATCTCCCCCCCCCCCACCCCACCAGTAAAAACTAAAATGGTGTTCTTGCAAAGTAATAAAAAAATATTTATGCACGGCACTGAGTCACAAAAAAAATTGCCCAAGCCCCCTCCCCTCTATATAAAAGATCCATCCATAACAAAAAATGTACTCATACCATTGTAGTATCAGCGCTTGAGATGGGAGCTTGTCTTGGTGCAGTAAAAGCCAGATGGTGAGACGGGTTGTAGAGTTTGGCTGTTGTTGTCAATATGGCTGTTGGTGCAACACTTACAGTGTTTGACGGCATCATCTTTGATTGTTGAGAATGTCCGGACATACCAGTCGCAGATGACGGCATGTGCGACATACTGTTACTAACAGAAGAGATACCAACAGCCGTGCTACCATGTACAGAGCTGGGATGATGTGAGGGTAAAGAGGAGATGGATGGTTTTTGTGCTTGGTGTGTTTGAGGATGCGCAGCTGGAGGAACAATGTTAATTACTTTGCCAGCAATGGATACTGAAGGGTGTGTTGTACCCATGGACTGAACTGTAGGAGACGCCCCTCTCCGGGCTAAATCAGGCATCAGAGCTGGTCTTGCATCACGCATTTCACCTGGCTTGTGCTCTGAGCCTGGCTGGTGCATGGATGTGGCAACTGCCACAGTAGCCAAATGAGGTGTTGATGCCCCTGGAGATGATGGTCGCGAAGAGCCTGTCGTCGTTGTAGGTACATGTGTCTGTGACTGTCCACCACTGGCATGGGATTGGGAGCTTAGTCCTAAAGGTTTAACTGAGGGAGGCATTGATGGAGTTCGTAGTGATGTATTTCTAGGAGTCACTCCAGCAAGTGCTGCCCCTGCTGCTGCTCCCGCGGGAACATGAGAGAAGGCAGGCTGCGGCATCCTCATCATGGAAGCAGCTATCAGATGGGGGCTAGCTGCTGCATATGCTTGCACAAGACCAGGTGTGAGGTGAGCTCCAGGCATCATCCCTCCAATAGTCCCTGAAGCTGGAGCAATTGGGCGATTCTGGAGAGGTTTGCCAATCTGGAAAGTGTACATGAAAATGAGTGAAAAGTGTGACGATGCAACTACATGTTTCAGTTGATAACAAGTCACTTAGGGTTCTAAGTGCTCTTGTATTTAATATTGACAACGGCATTAGTTTATAAAGGGGGCAAAATCTATTGAAGTACAGAAAAAAAAGTCTGTAATGATACCCCTGATAAGTTAATGGAGATAACAGATGCATGTAGACTTCCCTGCCAAACAGGATTTCCCTCTGAAACAATATCTAAGAAACAACTTTAACCTTTTAACTCCCAAGAGTGCCAAAAATCAAAATTCAAGAAAAATCCCAAATTTCATTTTGTAAAATATTGTAAAACAAATGGTACCATGCAAAAGTACTGGCAAAGAGGTTTCATTTGAATGGTCACACCTTAGGATTTTGTCCACAGACTCAAAAGTTAGAATTAAGGGATGGACCATTTTATTTTCTGATTTTTTTCTGCATTGAGGCTGTGCAGTGCTAAACCATAGCAATAGTCCACTTGTCCAGGACTATTCCAAATTAAGTTTGGGCTAGTAAAATTAGAGAACCACTAGTCAATTTTTCACTCTTGGCTAGCAGATAATGCCTGATGGCTAGTTAATTTCAAACTCCACTGGCCCAAGGAATTTTTTTTGGTATTTGTCCAACCCCACTTCCCTCCCCCCCCCCCCCCCCCACCCCCAAGCCCCTAAAAAAATGGTCCATCCCTAAACTACATGTCTCCATAATTCAAATTGACTCTTCGAGTTAAAGGAGGAGGTGGGTAAAAATGATTACCTTGGTGCAATGTTATTGAATATTTGTTTTGGCAAATATACTACTCAAGATCCTCTAGAAAATTATTTTTTAACTGGAGAAAATCTTTGAGGAGATAAGATTGGGAGGTGGGAAAAGTGCGAATGAGATGTAGTATTCTTAAGATTGTGAGAGGAGGAAGAAATGAGAAATTTTTTTTGCAAGAATGTATAACATTTAAAATAGAAAAATCATAGATGTGGGAGTCACTAGAAAGGAGGAGGTGGGTAAAAATGATTACCTTGGTGCAATGTTATTGAATATTTGTTTTGGCAAATATACTACTCAAGATCCTCTAGAAAATTATTTTTTAACTGGAGAAAATCTTTGAGGAGATAAGATTGGGAGGTGGGAAAAGTGCGAATGAGATGTAGTATTCTTAAGATTGTGAGAGGAGGAAGAAATGAGAAATTTTTTTTGCAAGAATGTATAACATTTAAAATAGAAAAATCATAGATGTGGGAGTCACTAGAAAGCTGAAGGAACCAGAAATAAATGGTACAGAAATTTGGATGTGTAAACCCGTTTTTCCTCATAATTTTTTAAAGTTAAATTGGTCTTTGGTCATTGACAAAACCATTGAGACAGCGCACTCAGATTCACATGACTGCTATTTTATTGGTTGTGCAAGCTGCAAATAACAGCCAGTCAACAGACAAATGTCCGGCAAATTTGGCATTTTGGCTGGTGAAAGCTTAGCCTGGCCTGACAAATTGACCAGGAACAATCTAAAACAAAATCTCAAATTTCACTCAGTGGGACATAGGTGGGACTATACTGTAACATGTCTTGTGGTGACAAACATTAGACACAAAGTACTGTAGGAGTCGTTTTGTGGCATTGCGAATGATAAAACAGTATGATCCATAATATTTTGCAATGGCAAATTTGGCATTGTGACTGGTGAAAGCTCAGTCTGGCTTGACAAATTGACCAGGAACAATCTAAAAAAAATCTCAAATTTCACTCAGTGGGACATAGGTGGGACTTTACTGTAAAATGTCTTGTGGTGACAAACATAAGACACGATGTTCAAAATAGGAGTCGTTTTGCGGCATTGCGAATGATAAAACAGTATACATAATTATGCAAAAATATATATAACTGTCAGACCAGACAAACTTTGTGTCTGGCCAAAATTGCCCCTGGGCTGACAAATGACCTTCTCAGAGAAGACAAAAAAACTGCCTCCTGGTTAGCTCAGTTAGTTGGGCGCCAGTCTGTAGAGCGGGAGGTCGCGGGTTCGAATCCCAGCCGGATCACTAACCAGGGTCTTTAAATAACTGGTAAGATCATGCTGTCTGTGGTCAAACACCTTGTCTCAGTTCAGATGATCGCGTCATTGGGTGGTGACGTTAAGCCGTTGGCCTTGTCTCCTACACCTTCTGACATTAAAATAGTAGGGGACGTAAAAGAACCCACATCACTGTTCGAAAAAGAGTAGGGGACGTAGTCCCCGGTGTTGTGGTCTGGTCTCCATGGGGGATTGATATCAATTAGAACGTATGTCCTGTTTCTTTCTCCCGTCACGGCGACAAAAATCGCCACTGTGACTTGTAAAAGTGAGTAGATTATTAGATTATTGTTTTGTGGAGAACTAGTGAGAATGAAACTTTTGGTCCAAACCTTGAGGTTTGCTTGATCCATTTGTGGCCTGTGAAAACTGCTACTCTCTGGACCTGACATGGGAACTATGATTAATGAGAAAAAAATATTCAATTAAAATTGATAAAATAATAATCATTAATGAAATTCAGATAGTTTATACGAGCAACTTTTCGTCTTACACTGGTCATGCAATCAATTCATGAACAAGCTTTACATTATCAGAGTCGTCAGAAAAGTTTGAAGTTGATGTTGTGGTTAAACCTTTGTTTTGGTTTGAAATTTTTAAACCAGTTTAATTTTTATTTTCTTTTGCCTCAGATTATGATAATGAATCTGAGACAAGGGGGAATAGAACAGAAAATAAAAACATAAAATATGAAATTTTCACACCAATAAATACACCTAATAGAGGTTTTGTATGGCAGCCATGTTGCATGGCAGGAACAATAAAATGTTTTGCATTAGAAAGAACATTATTTCCCATAGGGAAAAGAATCTATTGTTTCTGCCATGCAACATACCTCTATTCAATGATTTAACAGATATTTTACGAGTTGTGTAGAATTTTTTCGAGACTGAAATCTGGATATTTTGCATGTCCTCTTTTCCTTTTAATGTAAAATGACCTCACAGTCGAATTATAAAAAGATTAAAAACCACAATATTGATGTCTGACTGGGAAAGTAACTGGATATTTTTTAACTGCCATCTCCTCTAAAGCAGTAGAAACGCACCTCTTCAGAACCTCTAATTTCATTGGACCTGGTTATCATGCACATGTATCGTTTTCAGGGCTAGGGTCAATAGTTCTGTTGTTAAAGAATCTGACCCACCCAGTTTGCATTGCGCGCCTACGTTGGTTCATCCGCCATTTTCAGGGCCCCCGAAAGTCCATACTGTGTTGTTGATGAGAAATTCACTCGTGCAAGAGGTGATATGCTTGCCCAAGTATCGAATAGAGCCGTATCATAACAATAAGAGAAGCACGCAATGCAAACTGGGTGGGTCAGACTCTTTAACAGTTTGTTCTATTGTTTTCTCAGCCAATCTTGTGAGGCGTTCCGAGAGGTGCGTACCACCTCCTCTAAAGAACTGACAAGCAAGGTAGCCGGCTGATATGACAAAGTAGGTGACGATTTTTTTCCCGGCAACCAGCTTCTTTTGACAACCCTGCATTTACCGTCTTTCTCTTTAAATAAGATCTACTTAAAATAACTCCCACTATTATCGACTTTATCTATGTGTCTGTTATAGTGGGAACTGATCACATTTGATTTTCTACCATTCATTTACTATTCATTTATGAGCAAATACAGGTGTATGTGCTTGATATTTATATTAAAGCGACACTGTCACGAAGGCACATGCGTCAGTTTCTCAAAATCGAAACTTGAAGAATTCAGCCTAAATTTTTCAAGTTGAACTGTCAATTTTAATATGGCGTCGACTAGTGGCAGCAGTCACATTGGAAAACGAATAAACTCGGGATGAAAAAAGGATGTTAGAAAATTATCAGGATGGTAAAGGATATTTGAAGAATATTTAAAGTGAGTCTGTTCCACGCATGCGAATCCGATACAGTGTCTCTTAAACTATAGCCAAACCTCTACAACAGCTGTGCATACACTGGTGAATCTAAGAAAGGTCCCCCCTATTAAGCTTTTTGTGATATCATTTCTGGGCTCGACAAAAACACACATCCAAGATGGCTGTACTCCATTTACAACTCTGGTTTAATACATCCAAATGAGGCAATACATGTAACCATGAAAGCATGTGTTATTTCTAAGGACTGGTAACTAAATATCACAACACCCCATCTTGCAAAACATTAAGGCCCAAAAGTTTCTGATACTTTCATTTTGGTTCTCCCTTAATTCACTCCCCCCCTCCTCCCCCCAGATATGCCACTGGTATGCATGTACTGATTTCTAATCTAACACAAATTGCATATTCTTAGCTGTGCACAATACTGCATGCAACATGTTTTGAATCTTTTAAGTCCAAATTTAAACATACAAATTCTCTTTATATAGTCATAGTTGGGAGAAATTGTTTGTACAATATTAAGACATTTCATCTTTGGTGATCATTTCCGTAATTCTTATGACCTGAATGTTTAACAATGTAGTGATATTGTAAAGAGAAATTGCGTGCTGATCATTACTGAAGCTGAAACAGAATTAGCTGGTCTAATTTCACTGTGTGCAATGCTGCGTATGATTTTGCAGTGTATCTTTGGCCTTTTAAATACAGTAAGTAAATAGTAAAATAATAAAATTGAGGAATACGTCTGTAAGCAAAAAATACATGAAATGTTATTCAGGTATTCTAACAGGTAAAGACCGATTGATTCAAACTACGAAATTATTTTGATAGTTTTTGGTGAAAACAGATAACTGAATCGTCACGAGAAAATGTATATAAGTTTTGATTTATACTCACAAAAGCAAACAATAAAATAGTAAAAGGTCCCACCGAACGTCTAGTACAGAAACATTTACTATCAAAACTAACGAA
The DNA here is from genome assembly GCA_022457155.1 of Cladopsammia gracilis. Classification (NCBI taxonomy): domain Eukaryota; kingdom Metazoa; phylum Cnidaria; class Anthozoa; order Scleractinia; family Dendrophylliidae; genus Cladopsammia; species Cladopsammia gracilis. The sequence continues at coordinate 778,997 of JAJGOT010000329.1, forward strand.
ACACGGATGTTATAAACGAGAAATTGAGTAACGCGATTGTAGTGTAATTAAGACTTCTTGTTATAAAGTGAAACCTTAGCAGTACAATTGCTATGCCCACGCACGTAAAGAGAAGATCATTTAATTTGAATAAATCATATTTCTATAGTACTTTGATGGAAATTTCACACCTTATCCGCAGTCTGAAAGTCAAACATGGAAAATATGCCTTGAGGAAAAATTTAAAGCTTGTGGGCCGTCTGTTCGAAGTTCCCGACAAAAACATGTGAACAGTCCTTTCACTCTTGCAGAATTGGTAAACGTATCGAAAATTGGAAGATCTAGCAAGCAGAATTACGAGAAAAGGATAAGGAATCGTAGTAAAGGAATAAAAAGAAAGCAAAATACCTCCAGGATTTGCGCTCAAAACTTTAGATTTGTCATGCTTTTCCATATCTTGAGCGGGATTCCGTGTTGGGCCGCCAACTAATTCCCGTTCATGTCGATCTTCGGCTGGGTAACTCATCGTCTTTCAGTCAAGAGTATCACATTGGATAAATCTCGACGGCAACGGTACTCAATTTCCGCTGAAATCTGAAAAAAGGTCATGAAAACATTGAACGGTTTTGAAATTCGGGGGCAAAACCAGAAACCCAGTTATTTTTTTATCCGACGATCGCTCTTTCGCGCATGTCACGAGGGTAACATCTCAACGCAATGTAAAACGCAGGCTCAAAAAAGCGGACAGCCTGGGGCGAGGCATCAGTCAGTCGGCGGTGGAGGGGGGGGGGGGGGGGGGGGGAGGGGGGAAGGGGGGAAGGGGGGTGGAGAGATGAGGTAGAGCAGAACAGGGCTGAAAAAAAAAAAAAAAAATCGGCGGGAGAAAAGTTAAGAGAGAGAATCTCCCGCCGATATTTTTTCTCTCTTTTCTTCTCTACGTCGCTATCGCCCCCGACTTACTACCCCTGCCCCGCTCTGGTTCTCCGAGAATGCAAAAGGACAGGAAAAGAGTCTCAAAGTTCTAACAACCAGGGCCGGGTTTTGAATCTAGTTTAAACTACTCAACAAATTGGAAATTTTCCAAAGTTTTCTGCCCTTTAGTTTCGACTTTAACTTGTCTTTGCTATGACCTTTTGAAAACAATTTTAAACAGTACAGAGAAATGAAATCCTCGGTTAACTTTTAGTCCGGGATTAGCGTTAATCGGCTTTCGAACAACCAGGCCCAGCTGGGCTTACAACTATCAAAATGAAAGTTAAATCTGCAAAGGACCGCAAACGATAATGCTGCTAACGGTATACGTAGGATCTGCGAGAGACCTAATCAGCCAAAAAAATGAACAAACATACAATAAACTGCAGGGCTGGTCTGACTACGTAAAAAAATAGACTTTGCGATACACCATCATTGCACATGCGACAGAAACCGATAAAGATCCTACTTTATCGGTTTCTTCTTCTTCTTCTTCTTCTTCTTCTTCTTCTTCTTCTTCTTCTTCTTCTTCCATGAAAACTTGCCTCGTTCACTTCTGAAGATTTTCGCAAGCGTTAAAATATATTCACAATAATAACAGTAAAGCTTAATTAATAACAAATCAATAAATAAAGAAAGGAGTGGTCATGTCTAGTAATCAAGACTGGCAAGCCTCTGTTTAAAGGAGGCCAAGGTCGATGCTTGCACTACATCGTCTGGAAGACTGTTCCAATCCCTGATCGTTCTTGGGAAATAGGAGTAGAGATGGATGTTCGTTTTCGATCTTGGGACTTTGTAACTCAAAGAATTACAGTGCCTGCTCTTCCTTTGCATTGGTTCCATTCTATCCAACCCATCTGGAGCAACAAGATTGTGGTGAATTTTGAACATCATACATAACCTCATAGCCCTCCTCCTGCTCTCTAGCGATTCCCAACTCAACTGGTCTAACATGTCACCGACACTAAATTTCTGTCGTGATGGTGTCTTGCAAAGTTTATTTTTTACGTTGTCAGATCAGCCCTGCAGTTTATTGTATGTTTGTAACAACCATCAGTACCAGTTTCGATACTAGTTTGTCTGGGCACGGGTAGGGCACGTGATCGCGTGCTGGTTCCTTCCTAGTGACGTCAAGTCCTTTCAGATACATTACGCAAGTCACAAAAGAACCGAACGCCAACATGGCGTCGAACGTGTATTTCATCGCGGCGGTTTTATCGATTTTCTCTTTCATGACTGTGAAAGAGATAATGTTTCCCAATAGAGTTCAAGCATCAAACCCGGATAATATGGATAGAGTAAAGAAAGCGGCTGTTTTTACTGGGCCAACGATAAAATTTTTGTATTGGTAAGTTGCTTGAAGCCGGTTGAAGCTCCGATTCTCTTATTTTCTATCTATCTTCCACTACTCGACTCCATCTCAAGAGATGATTCTTTCGAGTTGGTCAGGGTCACATTAAAAAATTAATAATTATGATTCACATTTGGCCGAACGGTAACAATAAGTTTCCCGAGGAATTTTCAGTTTAATGCAAGCAGATCACGTAGGATATGATTAGTTTAATAATTGTGGAAAAGACTGAAAATAGAAGCTTAGATATTGGCCACATATGAGTTTTAATACATAAGCTTACTTAAATAGGTATTTGATATAAGCTTACATGTAGAATGAAACATGATTTCTGATGATTTCTGATGATTTCGATGGCTACATGTAATATTGGTAGTAAGTGAAATATGAGACGATTTATAGCCTATTCAGCCAAAATTGTGCCTTGCAAAGAACAAATATTTAAGTTTCTGTCACATATGTTTGGTAGCTGTCATATTAGAATCCAATTGATATTGACAGAGCAGTTACCGGTATTTGTTGTGAAACATTACAAGTAATAAAGAAGCACACAATCTTATAATAAATTTTATCTGAAAAAAGCACCACAGGAAGTACTGCTCAGTAGCTTTCATTTGAATGGTCACACTATAGGATTTCATCCATGGACTCAAAAGTTAGAACCACCTTGTACAGCATAATAAACAGTACCACAGGAAAGTACTGCTCAGTAGCTTTCATTTGAATGGTCACACTTCAGGATTTTATCCACAGACTCAAAAGCTAGATATCCAAGGCACTATTCTGCTATGCCTTCACCAAAACCTAATTAAATTTTGGGAACATAGATCAAATACTATATTTATATTTCTTTATCTCTTTTTTTTCAGTTACTCCTGAGGATACCGAAAGGTGTTTGAAGAATATGCAGGCTTCATTCACCAGAACTTTCCTATGGTCCGCATTGAAGGTGACAATTATCCCCCACCCCGTCCCCGACAGATGCTGGCCAGTTTCTTAAGCATGGTTAAATTAGCTGTCATGGCAATTGTACTACTTGGTGAAAGGCTTCAGATTTGGGAGAATCTTAACATTGATCCACCTCAAGCTTACATTTGGGCTACACAGAACAAGGTACATTTATACCTGTTGTAAAACAGAGACATTTTTCATCACGTTTTTCACTTTCATGGCTGACGTACAGCATATGCAAAACTACAGTTTTATATTTGGCGTTTTCTGTCCGAGGTATGACTTTTCTTGAACTTTATCAGAATGTTAGTAAACATGGCTGCTATATTGCAGGGCATTGCTGACAAGAGCTGTTGCAGATGAAATTGGGCAAGAAACACCCCCTCTATGCAACTTGTCTCGCAATGAAAAATTGCATTGCAAATTGCAGAAAATTTTAAACATGTCTCTACTTTTTGCAACATTGTGAGGCAAGTTGCGTGTGCATAACATGTAATTTGGAACTTCTCTCACAATGCTCTTGTCAGCATTGCATTGTTAGTCACAAGAAAAATTTCCTTGTGTGTCAGCACCTTTAGTCCTGAGGATAATTGTTTACAAGAGAGTCAACTGTTTTTCTTACATAGAGGGGGGTATTATTTTTTTCTTTATGTTGCAGATGTATGCCTGTATTCTCATATTTTTTACCACCAACATGATTGAAGGACAGTTAATATCCACTGGCGCATTTGAAGTTTCACTTAATGGTATGTTTGAAGTGATATTTCTTGCCCTGTTTATCATCAATCAATCACCTTTATTCATACACAATATGGTGTTGTGACTAAAAACATGGACCCTGCTTTGTGAACTAGCCAATACTTTTTGTCAGCAATTGAAGGGGTGAGTGGAATAAAGCCCTAAGTGACTTGTGATCAACTGCTAGATTCTCCTTCCAGTTTGTCTTGTATATGCCATGTAACAAAGGGAGAATTTGGTTTCAGATCAGGAGTCGCTGAAGGCCTTATTCCAGTTTGGGATAAGGCCCTAAGTGACTAGTGATCTATAGCCAAATTCTCCTTTTGTTATATGAGCATATACAAGACAAACTGAGAAGGAGAAGGAGAAGGAGAAGTTGACCAAAATTCACTTAGGGCTTTATTCCACTCACCCCTTCAATTGTAGGTGAATCTTTGCGGACATCTTTGTTTACATTTTGTTTTAAAAGCATACAAATTTACCTGGGATCATGCTACATACAAGTTGACTTCAATAGTTGAAAGACCTTGCCTTTCATAAAGTTAGTAATCTATGCAATTTTAAGCTCTTTTTATGTAATGTTTAAGGAAATATCATCATTCAAAAGCTGAAAAATTGTTGGATGGCAAAAACGCTAACAAGCAATACAGTCTTGTGAAATTGTGCAAAAAGCTTGTAATATTGCTTGCTTGCTTATTTCGAGCGAACTCGAACTCCATTAACTAGCTTCATCCATTCCTTCCTGTTTTCCATGATGCTCTTCAGTTCAGAAATGCTCAAACCAGTATCATTTTTTTTCATTTTTTTTAACAGTGTTATGCTTTGCCCTTTTAATATTTGCAGTTGATTTCTTTGAAACTCAATGAGGTGCATAATGCTAAACAAATATTTGCATATTGAAATTGATGAAAACTCATACAAACCAAACAGGTGGACTGTGAATTCAACGACATGTGGTTACATCGCTTTTAACAACACAACGTGTGCTTTTATTTCAGACATGCCAATTTGGTCCAAACTGGAATCTGGTCGCCTTCCAAACCCGAATGAACTTCATCAGATCATTGAAAACCAGCTGAAGTTTAGTCCTGGGCATTAGGTAGGCGGCACTGTAGTGTAGTGGTTAATGCGTTGTACTTTCAACCTGAAGGTCGGTGGTTTGAGCCTGGTCTCTGCCGTTGTGTTGTTTCCTTAGACAAGAAATTTTGCTCCACGTTGTTTCTCTCCACCCAGGTGTATAAATGGGTACCAGCGACATAATGCTGGGAGGTAACCTTGCAATGGATTAGCATTCCATTCAGGGGGGAGTAGTAATACTCCTAGTCACTTCATAGTATTTTTAGTCCATCATCCCATCCAGGGGGGAGTAGTAATACTCCTAGTTACTTCATGCTACAGAAACTTGGTTACATGTAAGCTCCGGCAGTTGAGCCATTAGGCTTGTGAAGACTTAAACCCTACCCTTTTCACCAGGTGGTTGTTTGCATGAAATCTGCTGTTGGTTCACATCAGAACCAAAACATGTTTAGAGTAAACTTGTTTCAACAAAACATGTTTTCTGTAAAAATGTTTGCAAATTCATTGTTCATTGCTCAAGTCTCGAACTAGGGCAAGATTTGTGCAACTTTTAGATCAAAAGTTTAAAATTTAAGATTGCATGCCTGCTATTACATGTACAACACTGGTTTTTGAGACTCCCTATAAAACTGAAACTCATGTTATTAATTTGCGATAGACCATTCTGTGCTTACACTGTACATTGCTTTGTTGACATTCCAACTAACTTTACTGGCCATTAACCTGATGAGACACCAATATAAAGATTCCATATTTAAGTTATATAATTTTATTGGCAAAACAATAAATGTACATGGTTTTGTCTTTTAACAGAATTGCGGCTTTCAAGATGGTGACTCCCGTATTATGACGTTCACTGCACAAAGTGGATTCTCCACTCGTTTTGAACTGATGCTTCTGGGAAGAGTCATTCATTGGAAACCAAAATATATAATAAACAGGAAAAAACTGGACAGCTGTAATATATTATTTACACGTCACACAATGGGCTATTGTAAAAAGTCTTTACTGATATTAGAGTGTTTTTTTTGTTTTATCAGTTACTAGGTAGTTAGGAATTATGCAGATATTTGCAGTAATGTTTTCTAATAAACCCCAATTGTATAAACTTGTTTGTTTGGACGGCAATCCAGTCCATGTGTTGTCTTACTTAGTAACCTGTGTACAAATAATAGAAATAAATTATTATACGGGCGCAAATGGTATAACTGCACCTATAACTTGCATTATACAGCATAATAAACAGTACCATAGGAAAGTACAACTCATTAGCTCTAATTTGAATGGTCACACTTTAGTATTTCATCCAAAGGCTCAAAAGTTAAAACCATCTTGTACAGCATAATAAACAGTACCACAGGAAAGTACTGCTCAATAGCTTTCATTTGAATGGTCACACTTTAGTATTTCATCCAAAGGCTCAAAAGTTAAAACCATCTTGTACAGCATAATAAACAGTACCACAGGAAAGTACTGCTCAATAGCTTTCATTTGAATGGTCACACTTTAGGATTTCATCCACAGACTCAAAAGTTAGAACCACCTTGTACAGCATAATAAACAGCACCACAGGAATGTACTGCTCAGTAGCTTCCGTTTGAATGGTTACAGTTTAGTATTTCATCCAAAAACAAGTCAGAAAACCTCTTGCACTCACCATTGTATCTACTTCCCTGTTCTAATCTGTCAAGGAACTCTTGGTTTTTCCTGTAACCAAAAAACACTTGTCAGTGTCTGCAATGATTTAAGGCATGCTGTCGCTCTCCAAGCAAAACTATTTACTGTTTGATAAATCATAGATGTTTTACATCTATTTTGCATAATTATAATAAAACAATGTCATCTTACCATCTATGAGCCTCCCTGTTTCTTTCAGCCATCTCCTGAGTTCTTACAGCTCTGAGAACTTCGTTCCTCTCAGCCTTAGAAAACAAGTTGTATATATAATTTACGAAAACTTTTAGGTAAGACTGAGGTAAAACCCTTTCACTCCCAAAATGGCAAAAACTAAAATTCAGGAAAAATCCCGAATTTCAATTTTGTAAAATATCGAAAAACAAATGGTACCATGTAAAAGTACTGCTGAAGAGGTTTCATTTGAATGGTCACACCACAGGATTTTGTCCACAAACTAAAAAGTTAGAACTACGTTACATATCTTCATGATAATATTATTGACTCTGATAGTCGGAAAGGATTAAGAAATGGGTTTGATGGCAAAAACATTCATCTTACTTAGGTACTGACCTGTGCTCTGGCTTTTTCTTTTCGTTCTCTATGTTCCCTTTCTTCGGCTTCTCTCTTTTCTCTTTGCCATTTTTCACGCTTTTTCTAAAATGTTAAAAAATGACATTTTAGTGCTGTGTGTATTGGAAAGAAGAATGACATGGTGCCAAGGTGTAAGGGGGGATGTCATAATTCTTTATTCTGCTACCCCCCCCCCCTCCCCCACTAGAAACTGGATTTTGCAGATTTTTAGTTCAATCCAATGGAAGCAAGTTTACATAGATCAATTTTGAAACATTTTTCAAAAACAAATCCATGAATTCAATTCATGAGCGGTCCATCTTAGCAGTCCATAAAGGAAAATTTGGAATGCTCAGAGAACCAATCAGAATGCTCCTTTACATCCCAGACCAGTTCAGAACACATGATCAAACTTGTGCATTATAAGAAGATATCAAAATTTACAATAAATCAAAAAATAATAAATCCTGTTCTAGGTGAAAGAGCCAAAGATATTGTGGATCAACCATATTTTCATAACCGTGACACCCGTTGTTTGTGTCGCAACGCAATGCTCCTCTCTTCAAGAGGAGACGAGCATTGCAAAAGGAAAAAGTCATTCCGAAAAATACCATAATAGCCTTTTATGTGCAGGCTCAGCCTCACCGGGGTGTAATTATTCAAGTCTCCTTTGTTAGAATGGCACAATGGAATTCAGAGTACATGTAGGAACGCTTGCATTGTGTGTTCGTATCATGTGCACTGTATGCGAATTGCCAAGAAGTTGAAGCACAGCACGTGCATTTCGTGCTGAAAACAAAAGAAATTGGAAAAATCAGGCTTACATCAAGCACCACTCAAACCTGCACTTTAAAGAGTATTATGGTATTTTTGCGTTCAAAGAACGCAACCTAATTTCGTGTTGGTTGTCCTGTGGTTTATGTGCAGTAAAATTTGAGATTTTTGGGTGGCCGGTCTTCAAAATAGCCGCCCCTATTGTTTTTTTTTTTCCAGGGCCTCATTTCCGCCGGAAATAGACCATTTCCGATATATTAAAATTCATACTTGGCTCCAAGGTTTGGGGGAATAAAACAAAAGAAATGAATAATTCAACGCTGAACCTCAATGTGATTTCTTTTGTTTTATTCCCCCAAGCCTCGGAGCCAAGTATGAATTTTAATATATCGAAATTGGTCTATTCCTTCGAACGCGTCTCCATAATCTGTGATTACTGCTAGTTCATAGTTTCTGGAGTGAGTGGGTTGCATGGGAACCTAAACAAAAATAATTTTTGATTCATAAGCGATTCACCTGCATTTCTAACCCACTAGTTGATGCTTTGACAGCTTTCTGTTTCTGCAAAACAGCTGTGGAGTAATTCCCTGCTCCCCCAACTCTGCCAGGTGTTTCACGAATATATTGTGTTCGTCTGGCTTCACGGCGAGCATTTGCTTCCTCTATTTCCCTTTTTGCCACTAGAGAAAGAAGAAAAATTCATATAAGCTTACGAGTCCTCTTGCATGGAAAAAATCATGAAAAAATCCAAACCTTGCGTATGAAAAGAACTTCTGTAAGATGAACGGGATTTTAACTAAAAAAAAGTACTGCTGACTTATTTGACGTTTTTAGACGGCTAAAACATGGAAAAGAAAAATCAATATCGAAAAACGTAGATTCCATCAAGCAAATCAGAAAAATTCGTCATTTTGTAGCCCTCTCTCATCGTGGCTTCGGCCCGCTCGCGAATTCAGCATCGCGCCAAATCAAGCTTCGCAAGCTATCACTTTACACTTTCAATGACCCTAGCCTTGTTAAAAGGGCTCACAAATTTTTGACATCTTAAGCCAGCTTTCCATGACTGTGAAACGTTTACAGACTTAACGGCATTAAAATGGTTTTCTTTAATATTTTCAGATCCCCGAAGCACTTCCGCTCATAGTAACCAACCTTGTTCCAAATGAGATCTTTTCTTCTCGTCTGGTCTGAACATCGTAAACCCAAAATTTCTACAAGTAGAAATCAAACGAAGAATTTTAGAAGCATATCTCAGATGATTGTCTCAATTACAGCGTTCCCCTTTAGGAGCAAGAAAATCTAACAAGCAGGACAGACATGCATTTTAAATTCACCTTTCTTGTCTCGACGGAGGTTCGTTATTTGTTTGTCCCTCAGGTTGTTGCGGGCCAAGTTGTGATGTGTCTCTCATCCCGCTTTCATCGTTTCTTCCTGATCCTCTCATTTCAGCTCCATGCGAATATCTGTATGTTCTCGGTGGATAACTCATTGCGAAGAAAATTTGGATAAATGTTTCTTCTGTCGAATTCTTGGTCAACTAAAAGCAAAATTAAGAACTTTCTCTTTCGGATTTCTGGGAATTTTTTTTAACTAGATGCATTTTTCCGGGAAATTCCCGCCAACGCGAAAGCGAGTCTAAAATGAAACCGGAAGTGACCGGGAAAGCACCTCCTGGCGTAAAAACACTTTAAAAATTTTATTGGTGGAGATAAAAATCAATAAAATTCGATGAAAGCAGGATGAAAGTCGATAGTCACAAGTTTATATGCCATCGATTTTCATCGATTTCCAATAATAATCGATTGATTTTATCAATTATCGAATATTATCAATATTTATCGATTATCGGGCGGGATCATCGATTGGCTACTATCTTTGTTGTTGCGTTCGACGAAGAAGAATGCTTAGTAATTTGGTGGTCAAGGGAAATGCTTGAAGGATTTTTCGTTGGTTCGTCTTGCAATTAGAACACCAAAAATACCATAATACTCTTTAAAGTGCAGGTTTGGGTGTTGCTTGATGGTCCAATTTCTTTTGTTTTCAGCGTTCCTACATGTACTCTGAATGCCATTGTGCCATTCTGAACAAAGGAGACTTGAATAATTACACCCCGGTGAGGCTGAGCCTGCACATAAAAGAGTATTATGGTATTTTTCGGTGGAAGCTCTGTGATCTCGTGGGTGTCCTGTGAATGCAAGTGAACCGCTTCAAGGATTTTTCGTTAATAGACCTTTCCCGCATTCCTGTGAACAAAGGCATCAACTCGAGGCTGGGGTGGACAAAATACAGTGATTTGTATGAAGTTGTCCACCCAAGCCTCGACCTCGTTTCACTGTGTGTGCTCACTGGGGTGGAATGCGGGAAAGGTCTATTGGTTCATCTTCCATTTGGAACCTTCGGCTACATTTAGAATTACGTCACAACACAGTAACAATATGTTCCTTTCAATTTTGTTTTTATAATATCAAAAGAAAAGGAAAATATTTTTTAACTCGTGTCGTTACTTTGCGTCCTATGTTGTATCGCTCAGTTAACGTGTCTCAGGAGGACAGCAGTAGCTGGCTGATCCCGGCCGAATTTCACTTGTTTGTCTGTAATTAAACCCTCTATAAAGACACCACCTCTCTATAGCGGACAACTGCTTGTCTTGAGGGTGTTAGGCTTCGAGAAAGTCCACTATATTCACCTTTTGCCACACTTGTGAAAATACTACACCTGTCCCAATAATTGCTAACTGCCCTAGAATCCAACATAATCGATCGATCGATCGATTAATCAATCAATAGTTTTTATTTAAACACGATAAAGTTTAAGCGCTGCCGCTTGTGGTGTCGTGTATTTAACTATACCACAAATATAACTATCTAATCTTACCCCCGGGTGTCATTGTCATCATCATTTCTGATCATAAACACGACTTCGTGTGCTTCAAGAAGTGGTCACATTTCTCCGTCTACTGTCCAGTAGAAACTGAAAATGTAGTAGCGTGCAGGAGCACGTGCGTGTGCAGGTGCACGTGCGTGTGCAGGTGCACGTGCGTGTGCAGGTGCACGCTGCTACATATTTCGATGTACAGCTGAAAGCCCTTTTTGCCCTTTTTTTCTCGTTATTTCTTAATTATTCATTCTTATTAACTTGTTAATCTTTGGAGAAAATAAATACTACCACTACTACTACTTTTCGCAGTTAACCTTTCTCATTTGCATTACAATAAAAATCAAAGTGGTTGCGAGGCAATTTCGGGCAATTTTGTAGTTTCTGCCCGAAATTGCCTTGCAATCATGTTGAATTTTATTGTAATGCAAATGAGAAAGGTTAACCGCGAAAAGGGCTATTAAACCTTTCTTCTTTTGAAATTTTGGGGTCTATCCAAAATATAGGTCACCGGGCCGGGTTGTTCAAAGCACGATTAAGCTAACCCAGGATTTGCGTCAGTTTTTTTTTCAGTCAGTTTTTTCCAGTTATTATTTCATGAATCACACATTTTCTTTTGTTATTCAACATCCTTTATTTAACTTACATACTTCATGAATATTTAACTAACTGAAAGTCCGGGGAGGGCTTGATAATGTAGCAGGGAAGAGCGGGGCTGATGAATTGAATAGATTGCTAATTATAAATGCAAGGGCAATATCTATATAAATCCCCGGGATTTATCTGTATATTGCCCTGCTGCCCTGGGCAATATCCAAATACATCCCTTCCATTTATAACGAGCAATTAAAGCATTTCATACACGTCCTTTGACCACGCCAAACATTCTGAAAAAAATTCTCCCTTTAACACATAACATATATAGAAATTTATTCTACAACTATAGAAAATACAGTAGTATCCCATATATCATGCCGGTTATGTGTTTACTCTAAGAAAATTTTAAGTCTTTGGATATTACAAACGAGCAATTCTGGAACACAACAATGTTTGATCCTTTCACAGTCGCGTTGTTGTCATCTTTGGCAAAATCTTTTTACATGGTCATCATCTAACTGATCTACTTCTCTTTCTTACGAGGACTCGGCTTTCCTATCTGCTACGGAACCTTCTGATCGACAATTTAATACTTTAGAAATCTCAATTTTGGTAGAGACATCAGGGGCTCTGATATCTTTGTAAGGATCTGATTTCTCGCCTAAGACGTAGTGTTAACTTACGTGTTTGCCGGTATTCTGGACTGTCTTCTCTGCTCGACTTCGTTATCGCAAACAACAACGATATTACGCCCAGGATTTTCTTTTTTTTTTCGACTTCAACACTATCTTGTTCGCTTACTTCTCTAAAGTCTCCCAATAAACAAAAATATGACAAAAATCATACACAAAAGGTTTGAAATTTGATTGTTGTTGGCTCAGCAAACAAACAATGTGCTATTGTTCTCCGTTTCTCACCTAAGGGGTGGACCATTAGAAATCCTGGGAGGGGGGTCAAAAATTTTTCAGTGTATGAATTTTTTTTCCGGCCTGAGTTTCCTGCAGGATTTTTTTTTGAGGGAGGTGCAAGCCTGCAAGTTTTTTTTTTTTTTTGAGATCTTCTTTATAAATGCGTGCAAGCCCCAAATTTTTTTTATACTAATGGCCCAATCCATTTTTGGTATTAAACGCTGGAAAGTAGATTTAAGTCAGACTGTCGAACCTTTGCATAAAAAATGGGGAGAAATAAGAATTGAGATGGAGTGGTCGAGCGCCGAAGGCGCGAACCGCTAGGGGGGTCTGGGGGCATGCCCCACCAGAAAATTTTGAAATCTTGATGCTCTGAAACTCCATTTCTAGTGTTCTGAGACAACAATTTCTGTCAAAAATGTTTGGCAAATTGATGTGGCTTCTCGTCGCTTTGCGTCTCTTGTATGTGGCTCCACATACAAGTACTCGATTTCATTTTATTTTTCTTGCTGTTTCTTTAGTTTATCTGGATATCAGAGTTAAGTATACGCAATTTCGTCTTTTTGTATAGTAAGTATTATGAGAATTTGACGAAAATGACAGAATTTCATTTTCAAGCAAAATCGGGGTAATCTCGACGAAATCGGGACGGTTGGACAATCTGTAATGTATTTAAAGAATACTTGTGTGTAGTAGAGCAGGTTACATATTTCATGATGTTTACAGTGTTTTCAAATATGTACATAAACAAGGTTTTGGTTATATTAAGATATTGGTACATGTACCAGATAGACCTTTGAGGCAGGTAATTTTTGACAGCATTTGAGTCGACCTGAAGTTGCTTTTTGATGAATTTTACTACCAGCGAGCATGTCATACTCTCATATGTTCCAATTTAAAATAAATAAATAAATAAATAAATATATGTATATATAGCCAGTTAGCTTGCAGGATTTTATTTTTTTATGGTCAACTGCTTGCAGGAATTTTTTTTGAGACAATTTTCCTTTGCAGGATTTTTTTTTTGGTAATTGTCACCCCCCCTCCCAAGATTTCTAATGGTCCGCCCCTAAGTGAGAAGAAGTGGTTTGAATAAATTGTGACCCGTGAAACGCACCTTTCTCGATGCTGTGTGAAAACCCTGCGGTCGGATCAAAAAAGACAAACAAACAGATGACAAAAACAAGTGGCCAATTATTGCCCTGTGAAAGACGACATTTATATAAGCTATACCTCATGAATAATATCATGAAATAAGTTAGATAAACCCCTCGAACGTCGGTATTAATCCATATACATCCCTCGGGCCTACGGCCCTCGGGATGTATATGGCTTAATACCTCCGTTCTCGGGCTTTATCTCTTACTTAAAACAACTCAACAATTGAACATTTTCCAAAGTTTTCTGCCCTTCAGTTTCGACTTTAACTTGTCTTCAATACTAGCTATAAATGACTTTTTCACTTTTAATCCGAGATTAGCGCTAATCGACTTTCGAACAACCGGGTCCTGGTAGCAATGATAATCTTAACCCGGCTTTCACTCGCGGCCCTGCGCAAAGTTGTACAAATGTGGTCTTTTTACTACTGTTTTGTCACCCTTGTAAATCCATTTTTTCGTCCAGTGTCATCTCCTCCGATCTTCTTTGGCAAATTTTTCATCAGTTTCAAGTCTTAAAAGAACAAAATATTTCAAGGTTCAGAGGTTTGGTTTTAACAGAATGTAGTCCAAAGAACGTGTGGCATTGACCTTTAGCGAGTTTGATCTCTTTCCGGTTACCTGTTAACCACAACTTTCGGTTTTCGCGAAGTGTCCACGCGCGCAAGCTCGGTAATCAAGAGCATTTCATACCATTCTCGAGCCCAGAGCTCTTCTCTTTTGTGCATGACCGCGCCACTGAAAAAAGACCGAAAGATGCGAAAATCAGTGAAGTACTGCCATCGACAGCATTTTATACTAAAATCTGTGATAAATTGTAAATGAAGGGTATTTTAGGATTACTTCCGTTTACGAACCTTGAAAAGTTTGTGTAGGAGGTCAAATCTTGGAAGTTACCAATACGTTGTGCAAATATTCCACTGCGCAGAGAATAACGTACCTTGGGTACCAGAGGTTCTCGCGGCACGCTTTCGTGAGATGTCTTGGCCGGCCGAACGCCGACCGACGATATGCGAGCGCGAGAATTAGAAAAGGCACCCAGGGTAAGAACAACAGAACTTCGCGTCAAATGCCTGGGGTGGACGGGGGGTGGGGGTGGGGGGGGAATTATTGCTCAGGGGTGGGGTGCACTACAGGTCGAAGAAAATACTTAAGTGAAAAGTCATGCAACTTCCTTTGATTTTTTTTTTAATCCCAGACGGTTGTAATGTACCTTCTTTTAAATAAAGATGAAACTACATTTTTTCTACTCCACTACTAGCTAATAACAGTTATTAATAATGATCGTCCATCTACCCAGAAGATAACAATAATAGTGAATTATAAAGGTGCCATGTTGTTGAGTCATCTTTTGCTCGGGATGTTTTGTCCGCACTAACTTTTGCGAAGTGTGAAACCACGTTTACCCCAGATTTTTATGGGTAAAAATTACGGTACCAGTGGCTGCCGTTCAGTTGTTAGGAGGCGACCTTTTTTCCATTTCACCTCCTCGATATCATTTACCAATCTTATGATGGACACCGCAAATGACAACTGAGTGCAGCCTGGTATTTCCAACTTTTACACTCTGTCAGCCTTTCCACGTTGGTCGAAACACAATGGGTGGTTTTCACGTTACGTCACGGCGGCCATGTTTATTCACACCTACAAAAGAATTTTAATGAACTTCTTTTGTTATGTGCACCAACATGGCCGCCATGGCCTTTGTCATTTGAGTCCCACAGGACTGAAGGTCACGAGTGAAAAGCATCAAGAGCTTGATTATGCAATGCCTTCAAATTCCAGTCTACCTTAAAACTGACCTGACCTTCTAGAGGTGTTTCTTGGTGTTGCGGAAGCCATTGTTGGTTAGCTTTTGTGTTGTGGTGTGGGTATTGTTCAGTGTCCTTTGAATCTTTGTTTTACGTCATTTGGTGATCACACCATCCGCAACACCAAGAAACTACCCCTTCTAGCTATTCAGGAAGAGATGTCAAAGATCCAATTCAATGATTTTACTACTAACTGAATACCAAACCGAGGTAAATGGTAATGGAGGTGGGGGTGCATTTTTTTAAGTGGCAGTGTGCCGCTGGGACTCTTAAACCCTCACCCTACAACAGACAATGTTTAGCTGCAGTTAGCAACCCCATTGCGCACTAGATACACAAACTCCTACCCTATCCCAGACTCTCTATTTTCCAAAACCTCTTTCTTCATACCACTGATCAGTTTCCCAGTAAATGTTACCCTATTCTAGACCAAAATTCCATACCCTTCACAGTAGCACATACCCATTTAGCTTATATATGAATACCCCCTCTCCTGGGAAGGAAACGTTCCAATTTACTTCAATGCATGGACCTCTGCTTCTGCTAAAGCATTCTCATCACTCTCTTTCGGCCTATTTACATTCGCACTGTAACTGTCAACAGGTGTTTCTTCATCACTAGAGCTCAACCCAGATCCAAGGTCATTAGTCTCGATACTATCTTCGTCAAATTCCCCCTCAATACCCCCCTCATCTTTTCTCTCCCCTTCCCCGCCCTCCCCGCCGTCCTCCTCCTCCTCCTCCTCCTCCTCCTCCTCCTCCTCCTCCTCATCTAAGTCACATTGAGTCAATCGGCCTGTAGTCGAGGCTAGTTCCCAGGCAAGGTCGGTCAAGGTGGCACGGTCAGCCTCCTCTTGGTCAGCTCGCTGCTCATCCTGATTAACACGAGAACAGAGATGTTCTAAAAAGTCATCATCACTATCATCTGACCAATGAAACACTGGAGGGTTTGGACTCAGCGTAAAGTCCGTAACAGTTGACACTCGGTGCACAAGGCTATAATCTTCATAGCCGTTTGGCTGCGACTTAAGGAAATCCACTATTCCAAAGTCGTGAATCTGAGTATCGTACTGAATATCAGTTGCAACTGGCATTGCTATGGTGGAGGAACTTGAGTCGGGACTGTCACGGCGTTTAGCAGACAAGCTTGGCTCACGCAAGAGGGGAATAATAGGGCGGGGACTTTTTGGACGAACTTCACTGCCATTGTCATCACCTTCCTGTGTTTGTTGTTGAATGTCCGCATTCTCGATTATGCTCTCATGTGGTTTCCACACATGCTGTGATAGCAGAGTTTTGCTTAATTTATCAGGTTTAACTGATGCCGGGCCAAATGCAGTCACTCTTTCCCGAGACTGCCTACCTGACGGCAAGTCATCTTTTACACCAGCAAGAAAAAACTCTGATAGACCAACATGAGAGGGCTGTGGACTCCACACCCTCGCTAAACCATCGCTCTGATCTTTAATTTGCGACCTTTTTGCTATGCTCTGTCCCATTTGAGAATTAGCCCCCCTAACTCCAAGCCTTGACATGGGTGAGGATGGTTGTAAGGTGGGGCTGGTATTAGATACAGGTGATACATCTTGTAGCACCAATGCTTCAGTATCAGCTTCAAAATTCCCCCTGGGGGTCATACACATAATACTGACCCTCCCAGAGTGTGACATGGCTGTACTCTGGGGCTGGGGGTGGGGATGACTATCCTCTTCTTCTATAATGCATGCAGTTGTCTCCTCCATGCTTAAATCATCGTCGTTAACCTCCTGAATCGACACCACACCTTTGGATGTGGTCACATTCTCAGCACTGTTTTTCTGAGCATGTTTCCTGTTTGATGCCCCCAAACTTTGAAAGATCTCTCTGTAGTTTGTTCCCAGCTGGTTTTCAATTTCAATCTGTGAGCTACTGTTTGGTGATTTTGAGTTTGTGCCCTTGTTTTTCAGATCCCTTGATATGAAGTTTGGGTCGCCATGATGCTTCTTCAGTAACATGCGGTCAAGGTAACTCAGGGACTTGTTGGGTCCAAAGGTCAGTTTGACCTCGTATGCATTGGGAGGCTCGGGTGTAGTGCTTGTCTCACAAGTGTTGCCTGTAATGACAATGAAAGTGAGAGCTGGTCCAAATAAGCAAGAGGTATTGGAGTCAGATGTTACAATATTAGAGCAGTTTTCAATTGAGTTTCTTAAAGCCTAAACCAAAGTAATTACTCTGACCAATCACAGCAGCCGTAAACAATCCAATGAATCAATCAGAGCCCGAAGCAATTACATGTCGGCGGCGCCAAGCGCGGGAAAACGTGTGCGAGCAAGTCACGATTGGTTTTGGTTTTACTTCTGATTGGTCGAGAAAGTGGCGCGAGATTTTTTAGCCAATCACAAAGCGTAGCAATGAAAAACCAAAGCAATTGTGTAATTACTTTTCACACTCAATTGAAAACTGCTCTATTATAAATTCTCAAACTCATTAATAGTATTTATGAAGAGCAAACAAGGGAAATCACCACTGTGAAGGAGGTTTGGATATGTTTCCTTTTTGGATACATGTCTGTTAACTTTTGCTTTGAAATTCTCCAAGAATTGTTAATGGCTTGAGAAGCTATATCAAACACTCAGTGTGTTTCATCGGGTATCCAGATATCTCGAAGTTGGTTGGTGTGTGGATATTTCGCATGAAATACCCTTCCTCGTGTCTGATATCCAGTCAACTCTCTCTTCTCTCTCTTAAGGACACCTCCATAAGACAGACACCTGTTGTTGGTCTCTGCCATTTTTTCAGTTATTTTACTGTTACTGAAATCTCTATAAGATGGACATCTCTCTAAGACGGACAACGGAAACTTTGAGACCATCAATGAACACATGAGAAGTGCTTCTTTTTGTAAAAAATACTTCAAAAGGGACATGTAGGTGCTGAATATGACAGCAAATTACGATTTGGGGAAGCAAAATTTGTATTACAAAACCAAATATGCGACTCCTTGTTTGTTCCAGTTTGTAGGTTTTGCTTAAGTAAACGACTTAAAAACGGATTTAAAACAGACGTGTATTCATTGTGCATAGGTTCAGCTTTATTATCTCAGAATAACTGATGTCACGTTACCTCAACTCTCTATAAGCCAGACACTTCTCTAAGACGGACAGTTGGGGCCGGTCCGATGGTGTTTGTCTTAGAGAGAGTTGACTCTATTATGAAAATAGACAATGTACATGCTAGATGGCTGTTCCTACTGCAGACGTTGAAGTTAGCAGTATGACGATAGATTTTAGTCAATATGTGGGCAAAAGATGACAATTTATATGAAGTATAGAATACAAAATTTGCATTCAGTGACTGCGGATCATGAATACTAAACGTACTGTAAGTCTTCTTACATTTCCAACTTATTGTAACGCTTCCAATTTTAAAAGTTTCTAGTGTAAACCAGTCCTTGATATAGTCTAGTTCCCATGTTAAACATTATTTTGATTATTTCACTGTGATTCAATACTTAGTCAACTGAGATAATAAAATAAAAACCTTCACAATTGACATACTTTTGGTATCAGTTGGGTTTGTCCACAGCTTTTCCTGTTTACCAGCATTTCTCCATTCCATGAGTGCTTGTGCAAAGGACTGTGCACTTTCCTCTTCATTGTATGAGCCCTCTAACAGTGCTCCACCTTGGTGTCCTGTGGTATCACCAAACTACAGGAGAGAAAAGGGTAGGTGAGATAAAACCTGAGTCTAATCTAACAGCTTCAATGAGCCAGATGAGTTAGCAAATTCAGCATTTTTAGCTCAGGATTTTGAAGTAACTAGGGGTAATTTACTACTTCTACTTGGCCAGCTCAGTTAGCAGAGTGTGTCAATATTATTATGAAGACATGTAGTGTAGATCTAATGTTCTTAACCCTTTAAGCCCTAACATCAAAATTTAAATCCTAGAGTTCTATATATTTCCTATAGAAGTAGTGGGGAGAAATTGTCTGGATATCAAGAGAACTCATCTTGAGTGATCATGTCCTAAATTCTCATGACCTTTTTGATTGATAAGGCATTAATAATACAAGGAGAAATTTGATGTTGATCACTCTTAGGGCTCAAAGGGTTAACTGCAGTTGAAATCATATGGTGTGACAATTTAAATGAAACTTCTTTGGCACTACATGTACTTTTGCATGGTACAAATAGTTTTACAATATTTTACTAAATGAAATTTGGAATATTTCTTTGATTTTGGGCACTCTTGATAGTTCAAAAGTTAAGGACTTAAATGATTCAACTATACTATATGGCTCCAGATTTGACTTAAGGAAGGAAGAACAAACTTTGATTCTGTACCTGTGGAGACTTTGCTTGAGCTTGGCTGGTTACCCTGCAGTGAAATAAATAGGAAAAGTTTGAACTATTACCTGCGCCTAACCAGTAAAAAATGAATTTCTCGATTTCTGGACTTGTGGTAAGCTAGGCTAAAACCACTACTAAGATCAGTTGCGTTGAAAGCACTTTATTGTGTGGATTAAAATAATAAGATTTTATTTTTCATTCATTTCTCAAACTAGTTAACAAAACAAACGTTACTGCTGCACATACCTAGTGACTTTTTTTGAAGGTGATAATTCAGGTTTGGTATAATTGACACTCTTGGTATCCTTTTCCTCAAGTTGTCCTGCCTCATACTATACAACAAAACAGAAATTAAATGTTCTAAAGCCAGTAACAACATAAATATAAGGACATGGACATACAGAAAGTGAACATTTCTGACAGTGTCACTGAAAACAAATAATTGTACACAGACCATTTACTTTTAATAAATGATTTAAAAGTATTCAATATATAAAAGTATGAAAATATAAAAGTATAAAAGTATTTAAAATATAATAGCCCAATTTCGATATATTAAAATTCAACTTGAAACAAAAGACGTCACTACGAGGCTTAGGGGAATGATAGTAGGGATTTATATGGTTTATTCCCCTAAGCCTCGTATTGATGTCTTTTGTTTCAAGTTGAATTTAAATATATCGAAATTGGGCCATTGGCTCGTTGCAATTTTGAACAGAATTTAAAAACAAAGTGAACTGAAATTAAAGGGCTATACCAAGAAATAAACTTGTTACTCATGCGCATAGCGGCATGAGTCAAGGTTTCGGTAAGGTTTCCTTGTTTCCATTTTTAGCTTTCGTCCCGCTTTTTGTAGTCACAAATTGTCTTGTTTTTTTTTTTTAAGTTTCCCGTATCCCGCGGGAGGACTTTCACTGGTCTGATTGGTTGACATGCGACCTCGTGATTTTGCCGTGCCTGTAATCACGTTCTTGTTTTCAAAATAGCCGAGTCAAGCCACTGGCATTTGGTCTTCACCGGAAAAGAAATTACATTTTTCGATGGGAATTTATGTTGATATCAATTTGTGATTGAATTTTTCTTTGTGTTGTCGCTAGATTTAGAGAAATGCTTATAAAACGTGTTTAAATTCAGTTGTAAATTCAGTCGTAATAAATGATATCTGATAATATGTAAACAAAACAAGACTTACATGTCACGCAAAATTCGTTGAGAGGGAAGGGGTGCGTGACCCAGTTAAAATAAACCAGAAAACATTCTTATGCAAGCTCATAAGTACAGGCTACCAGCTAGCCTCTTGTCATGATACTAACAGGCTGCATACCTGTTCAATTGTCTGTGTGTTATGTTTCTTGAGTGCTCCCTTTTGATGAAAAGACATGAAGCAACTGACACAGTACTTCTCGGCACATTCCACACACACCTGCAAAAAACAAGTGGAACAATAACTGTTAAATTTAAAGGGGCACTGTCACGCAGATTTTGCTGTGTTTTGGTCAAAATATACTACCGGTAAATATATGACAAAGTACCTTTGCTCAAACATAAAATTGCTTTTAGAACACCAAGAAGATAATATGAAGTGATTTGTTCAAGGAAGAACAAACCAGAATAAGTTTTTCTGCAATTTTTCCACGACTCTTGGGAGGAACTTGAAAAAAATGGCCAATTTTTTCAAGTTGCAATCCATTTCCATCCTCGCCATCCGCAGCCAAAGATAACTAACACTAGTTTCTGTGCACTGGTAGAGTATTTGTTAACAAAACTGGACCATTATTTTAAAGTTTCCATTGAAACAAATATGTTTTTTGGCTTTTCAAAGTGATACTAAAAATAGCTGACAGTGTCCCTTTAACTGTTTTTGCATCTAAGCACTGACACACATGTAAAAAATGACCTCATTTGGCATCAAACGTGGCATGATTAGTTCAGGCTGGATGTCACTAGTGACAGAGTCAAGAGTCTGATTCATAATCAGAAGCACATCCAGCGAAAATCAAACAACAGAGTTATAAGCAAAGTTTCAGATTTGGCTCATGATTTCATCTCTTATGATCTAGTGAAAACTGTGCTCTGAGGACCTGGGAAGGGGCACTGTGATTGGTTTATTCCTTGCTTCTGCTTGCATCTCCAACAATCTAGTTTTCACTAGATCATAAGTGAGTCAAAAGCCCAAATAGAATGAAAACAGAAACCTGATTCTTATGACTCCGATTCCTTACAGCTTACGACTGCTTACGACTGTTGTTTGATTTTCACTAAGTCATACTGTAAGTTCTCTTACAACTGAGATTATGACTCAGACTCTATTGCTATTGGAAACCAGCCCTAAGAACTCAGAAATAAAAATGTAATCATACATACCACAGTTGCCTTTGTCCTCTCGCACTGACCACACCCCAAAGAACCAAGATTGTCTGGTTGTTGAACTCTTGGTGTTGCCTTCTTTTTGTAAGACTCTGAAAGAGTAGTTGAGAATGATTTATAACATTTTATTTCCCTTTCAACAGCAATACATTTTGATGTGCATGCAGAACACTTCCATGTGGCTTGGTAGCTCAGTGGATAGAGCATTGCACCGGTATTGCAAGGTCATGGATCCCGTTCAAGCTTTTTCAACTGCTTAAGTTGATAGCACACTGCGAGGATCACAAATTTCACTCATGTTTTATTTGCAGTTCACATATATGATTATGTATATTTATATTTGTAGAGTCAATTATGGAGACATATAGTGTAAGTTCTAACTTCTGAGTCTGTAGATGAAATCCTGTGGTGTGACCATTCATGTGAAACCTCTCCAGCAGTACTTTTGCATGGTACCATTTGTTCTAACTTTTGAGTCTGTTGACGAAATCCTATGGTGTGACCATTCAAATAAAACCTCTTCAGCAGTACTTTTGCATGGTACCATTTGTTCTAACTTTTGAGTCTGTGGAAGAAATCCTATGGTGTGACCATTCAAATAAAACCTCTTCAGCAGTACTTTTGCATGGTACCATTTGTTCTAACTTTTGAGTCTGTGGATGAAATCCTATGGTGTGACCATTCAAATGAAACCTCTTCAGCAGTACTTTTGCATGGTACCATTTGTTCTAACTTTTGAGTCTGTTGACGAAATCCTATGGTGTGACCATTCAAATAAAACCTCTTCAGCAGTACTTTTGCATGGTACCATTTGTTCTAACTTTTGAGTCTGTGGATGAAATCCTATGGTGTGACCATTCAAATAAAACCTCTTCAGCAGTACTTTTGCATGGTACCATTTGTTCTTACTTTTGTGTCTGTTGATGAAATCCTATGGTGTGACCATTCAAATGAAACCTCTTCAGTAGTACTTTTGCATGGTACCATTTGTTCTAACTTTTGAGTCTGTTGATGAAATCCTATGGTGTGACCATTCAAATGAAACCTCTTCAGCAGTACTTTTGCATGGTACCATTTGTTCTAACTTTTCAGTCTGTGGACGAAATCCTATGGTGTGACCATTTAAATGAAACCTCTCTAGCAGTACTTTTGCATGGTACCATTTGCTTTTCAATATTCTACAAACATATAATTAAATTTGGTTTTTTCTTGAATTATTTTGATTTTTGGCACTCTTGGGAGTTAACGGGTTAAACAGAACTTGTCATATGGTTATGTAGTACTGCTGTACAACTGTACGAGTCATGCTATATTTTGCAGTGTGGCAATATACTTTGATAGCATGGACAAACTGTATGGTTTATTGTTTTTAATACTCACGCAAAGGTTCATCCCCCAGAACTTTAATTCTCCTCTGAGGCTGTAAATAAACAAAAACAATAATCCTTATAAACAATTCTAAAATTTTGATTGTATATTGTATAACTCTGAGAGCACTCTGGCTTTCGACATTGCTGATCCTAGCAGTTCTCAGGATGTGTGTTATACATGAACCTAGTATACCATGTGACATGAAATTTTCATGGAATTTAATTTTCCAACAATCCGTGAAAATAAGATGCCATAAAAGTAAACTTCAGCCAAAAATTAGTCCGCACCAATTTACACTGTTTCAATGAATTTTAGTTAGTAGTTTTATACATGTTTTGCCTGGCCCAGATGGCATACAAAATCACACCTTACTGTAGCCTCTGAATTGTAATCAAAGACTCGTAACACGAGTATAGAAAATTAAAAGTAGACTATTAAACCTCGTTGTTATATATGTTGTGGTTCAAATTTTTCTTTGGTTTGAAAATTTTTAAACCAGTTTGATTTTTGTTTTCCTTTGTCTCAGAATATGACAATGAATCTGAGACAAAGGAAAAGAAAAACTAAACTGGTTTGAAAATTTTCAAACCAAAGAAAAATTTCAACCACAACATATACAAGTACAGTATGTGAAAAACTGAGATCTGCAAAAATTTGTTTCTGTCTGAAAGAATTCACACAAATTTGTTCCCACAAAACACAAAAAATTTGGCAATCCAAGAAATTAAACTTCAGTGAAAATTTCATGCCACATGCCGGCATTGCCTGGCTTGCCACAAGTCTCTCATAGCTTAGTGGTTAGAGCATCTGACTGGTGTGCGGAAGGTCATAGGTTTGATTTCTGCCGTGGACTCAGATTTTATCTTTGTCCCATACTGGTGACATAATGAACATAACATCTTTCTCAAAAGAAATCAATTGCACTTGCAAGCATGTAGCTCTACCTACTTTTTCAGCTTTTGAGCTCTTTTTCTTGAGCACATCTTGAGCATGGGTGCTTAGAGGACCAGATTTTCCAGATGCCCATCTTATTCCACCCTGTTTCCTGTCAATAAATTACACAAACATGAATAAATGAAATAAAAATAATAATGAAGTGTATGAGTAGAGGTGCGGTGGTTTAGTAGTTAGTGCATTGGACTTGCAACCGGAAGGTCGGTGCTTTGAGCCTGATCTCTGCCGTTGTGTTGTTTCCTTAAACAAGAAACTTTCCTCCACATTGTCTCTCTCTTCCCAGGTGTATAAATGGGTACTGGAGACATAATGCTGGGGGTAACCTTGCGATAGACTAGCATCCAATCCAGGGGGGAGTAGTAATACTCCTAGTCACTTCATAGTATATAAACCAGGTCACCCTGTGATGAACTAGCATCCCATTCAGGGGGGAGTAGCAATACTCCTAGTCACTTCATAGTATATAAACCAGGTCACCCTGTGATGGACTAGCATCCCATCCAGGGGGAGTAGTAATACTCATAGTCACTTCATAGTATATAAACCAGGTTACCCTGCGATGGACTAGCATCCCATCCAGGGGGAAGTAGTAATACTCCGAGTCACTTCATAGTATATAAACCAGGTTACCCTGTGATGGACGAGCATCCCATCAAGGGGGAGTAGTAATACTCCTAGTCACTTCATAGTATATAAACCAGGTCACCCTGTGATGGACTAGTATCCCATCCAGGGGGAGTAGTAATACTCATAGTCACTTCATAGTATATAAACCAGGTCACCCTGTGATGGACTAACATCCCATCCAGGGGGAGTAGTAATACTCCTAGTCACTTCATAGTATATAAACCAGGTCACCCTGTGATGGACTAGCATCCCATCCAGGGGGGAGTAGTAATACTCTCAGTCGCTTCATGCTACGGAAACCAGGCTAAGCTCCGGCAGTTGTGAGCCATCAGGCTTGTGAAGACTTACCTACCTACCATGAGTGCTAAGAAAGGTCATTGAATGCCAGATGTCTCACAAACATTGTATCACACCAGTATTGATTTCCACTGCCTTTCAAAGCCTTTCAAAACCTCTTTGGCATGGTGCCATCTGTTTTTTAATATTTTACAAAATAAAATTTGGGATTTTTCTTACTCTCTCTCTTCCTTTTCTCTGAACATCTGTTCCTTCAAGGCACGGATCCTATCCTCCATCTTCTTTGTTTCAATCTCAAGTTGCTGTGCATTACTGTTTTTAAGCTGCTTCACAGCCCTGCGTTGAAAAAGGAATGCTACTTTAGCATTTGAGCTCCACCTGTTTTTCAGGGCTTCTAATATTTGGCGATGGTGGGATTTGAACAATCATTAACCTCAAATCACATAATTCAATCAGCACATATTTCTTTAAAAACTACATGTAGAATATTTTTGACCTGTTCATTTTACCTTCAAGTTATCACTATGTTTACAAGTCAGAAACACTGAAAAACTAAAAACTTGAAAAGAAAACACTAAACTAAAATTACGAAAATTACATGAATGACTACTGGCTATTATTATTCGACTGTGACGTCATTTTACCTTATAAGGAAAAGAGAACACGCAAAATATCCGAGCGTATTACACAGTAGATTGCCGTATTACACCTTAGCATTCCGGTTTCAAGACACAAGCTATTTTAAATATACGAATTTTAGTCGAATAATAAATCCCTTATTCGATGGTTTAACAGAT
The DNA here is from genome assembly GCA_022457155.1 of Cladopsammia gracilis. Taxonomy (NCBI): domain Eukaryota; kingdom Metazoa; phylum Cnidaria; class Anthozoa; order Scleractinia; family Dendrophylliidae; genus Cladopsammia; species Cladopsammia gracilis. The sequence continues at coordinate 805,174 of JAJGOT010000329.1, forward strand.
AATACGTGCGGACATTTTACTCTTTGCTCGCATTTTTTCTCGCCCCTGTGGGGCTCGAAAAAATACTACGCAACTCGTAAAATATCCGCGCGTATTATCTGTTAAATCATCGAATAAGGTGTATATATTGATGGTCAGCAGTTTGTACTTCATGTAATACTACATGATCTACACCTATACACCATCTAAAATTGCTCCCTTTTGTGTTAAAGGACCCAAGTCAGCCACACCTTTGTTTTTGTTTACATCGGGAGTTTCAGTATTATATTACACGTTGCGCATGACCAAAGGTAAGGAAATCGCCGCGAAAGGTTGGAGATGAGATATTTAAAGTGCCCATAAGGTTTTCTTTTAATTTTGTTATCTAAATCTACACGTCACGTTATTAATGTCTGCGAAAAAAATTTGATTTCAGCAAAAGGTGAATTTTTTATGATTTTTTTAAGTCTTCGAAATTTGCCGCCAGTTTGGTCCACCATTTGCATTAGTCTCCTCTCGGTCCCTCTCGGTTAACAAAGGATCTGTGACGTAGATTAAGGAACACGTGGCTTCAAACAAAGTAACTTGTGACTTCAAACAAAGGAACTGTGACGTAGATTAAGGAACATGTGAGCCCGTTGGCCTTCTTAACAGCGGGACGGCAATGCCACAAATAAATAGGATTTTGAAGATTTCAAATATTCATAAAAAATTTGCATTATGTGCAAAGCGTGAAATTGTTTTGCATAGGTTCCTTGTGTCATGTTTACATTCAGATAAGAAAATAAAAAAAAAATAAACATTATGGGCACTTAAAAATATTGTTATGAAAGGTGACAGACCCAGAACAAATCCTGCTGGTTGCAAAAAAGCATTTCAGCCCAGCTTTAGAATAGGGTTACCCCAAGTATGTGCCTGAGAGATTTTTCCTTTTAGATCAAAATTAAGATATAACAGGCCTGTTGTTCTCAATATTGCTGATTCTTTGATCTTAGGAAAAAGTCTCTAAGGAGTAAGTTTCATTGTTAGACATATGGCATTATTGCATCCAGCATGAAATCAGGTTGTGAAGTATTTGAATCTCCAGCATGTTTGCTGTTTCATAATTCTAAAGGCCGGATGCAAGTGATTACTTTTATACATTCTTTAACAACAACAATTCAATAAACTGGCCATGGTTAGTCGTACGATTCCAACCTCACTTGCTTGCTTTCAAAAGGTTGAAAGTCGATTCACAAAGAATAGTTTTCTTTTCATTTCCTGGCGCCTTCGGCCATCCACGCTTGGGAAACTGTGAGGCCATAAGACCATTGACTTTGAATGTCAAAACCTTGTCCACCGGTAGCACAAAACTATGAAAAAATCATTCAAACCAATAGACAAATACGGTAAAATTATTCAAAAAAGCTACGATAACAGTCACAGACTTTCAATTACACAACTTGGGACAATGCAGTAAGATTCCGATTCACTATGCTGTGTTCGGTAATTTCGAAGGCATCAAAAATGGCAGATTCAACAGTCTGAGTGCACAGGGCATTTTGTGTGACTCGGGTCCTTTAAGGACATATTTTATAGCACGAGTTAAACATCTGGAGACAGAAAAAGGTTACTGTTGAATATGAAGAATGTAAAATTAGTGCGGGAAAAGCTCATAATATGCCGCATATTAAAATAAATAGCCTTCTTTTGCTGCACAATCTCCCCCGAAAATGCCACATGAATTTCAATTTTTTTTTCGCATCCTTTCAGATGGCCTGATTTTAGCAGATGAGCACCATCTGTTTTTGGAATTTATTAGTTTTGACTTTGCCTTGTATGCAGATCATCAAGAAAGACAAAACAAGGTCAGATTTTCATACAGCTGGAATTGACACTGTACAACTGTACTGTTTGTGTTTCCCACATGTTGTATTGTGTTTCTATATATTTTTAGGTGATCTGTTTTTTAATATATGGGGTCCAGGACTCCTTTACAGTTCATCCTTTGGTTTTTAATCCATAGATTGTAATAAATAAATAAATAAATAAATAAAGTCAGCTTGCTATAAATAAGTACTTCAACAGAATTTGTTATTTAGTTGTGGTTTCCTTGTCAACAGAGCAATGATTTTTTTTCTACTTTTTCCTTGATATCACTGCTTGAAATTCAAAGAAATGATCTCTGCCTTTTTAGTCTTGTTTGCAAATACAGAAATCAGTTTAGTTAAATTTAATTTTACTTACAGCGTTTTATGATGTAGGTTTATTACACGTAAAGCTCAATTTCACAAAGGCTACGAAGCTAAACTTGAAATAACTACTCGAACAGATATTTAAACTGTAATTAAGTTTAAAGCAACAAAGGCTACACTTTTAAGATCCAATACTGCTTAAATTTATTGTTCGAAATTAAGTTATATTGAGCTGATCAAATCCTTTCGATTAAATTCTTGGATTTACAAATTCACTTCATTTAAATAATATACCACTTACTTTTTCCTTGCCTTTACGTACGAGGCTTCGTAAGACATGCTTGAACCAAATGTCATTCCAATCAACAAAATCAAACCTTAAAGAAGCTCAAAGTTTCTAAAAACTACCACAAAATATTCATGTGAAGAACGAAACACCTCACTTGCAATGTTTTGAGCGACTGTCATGGCCGGCCACAGCCACATGTCACGTGACCAATGTGATGATACCATGACAACGACGACACTGCAGGAAATGGCGGGAAAGCTGGTGGCCTTCCGCGTTTTTTGGCCAAAAGAAAGAATAATTCGGGAAAAAATGAAACGGAAGAAAATAGAGAGAAAAAAGAAAGGGATATTTAATCCAAAAAAGAGTTTTTTCACTGAAGAAAGATTACTAACGGCTAAAAACGATATTTTTTAAATTCTGAAAGACACCAATGAGGACAACATGCGCGTAGGCGTCTTCAATTCTTTTTCCCAGTCTTGAGGGCCTAACATAGGGTTGGCGGGATGCGGGATAAGCCTTTTTTCGCTGCCGGGATGCGGGATGAAAGAAAATTTGAAGGCGGGATGCGGGATGGTTAGAGGTGGGCGGGAAGCGGGAAGTTCGTAATTTTCATGGCGGGACGCGGGAATTCTTGATTTTTCCGAGCGGGAAACGGGATGGATGACGACAATGCACTCGGATATTTCACCATTTTGTGAAGGAAGACTATGGTCTGATGTTTACTTAGGTTATTTTTTAAACCGCTTTTTCTATCCTGTCTATCCTTTGAAATCATTTCAGAAGTCCTGATCTTTATCGATCCGTCGAGGGCCAAAAAAGCACCTCATTGTCACGGTGTCGCAATTTTGTCTGAAGGAACCATTAAAATGCTAAAACAGGAAGTATATTTTTGCTCAAAAGAGTGCCTTTCAATTTTTTAAAAGATATCATGGGTGGTTCTTTGTAGATTTGTCGTAGCAGTGGATGGTTCTGTATTATGTGTCATTCTGACATTGAAATTGGTTTGAGATTTATCACTAATGGCTGGTATTGTGCCACAAATAAAGGGCAAAATTTCTTTTTGTGTTTCTCCTCCTGTTAAAGCGCATTTGACTTTCTTCGAATTTTATTTTTGATACTCGGGTGAATTAAGGAATGGGTCTCGTTCGATTTAAAGGGGGGTGGTTTATTTTAAAACATATTTGATTTATTGACTTTAAACTTTCTAAGAGGCTTTTAATTGTTGAAAAAAATTGTTTTCGCTTACATGAATGGAATTTCTACGTCACGTGACTTGCCACGCCCAATTTTTAGCAATTTTTTTCGATCCAAATTTACAAGATTTTGGGAAAATATTTTTCTTCTTAATTTGTTTTCTATCAATGACCATTAGCAAAGGATTTATGGAACTAATCGGGGCTTTCCAAAGTTATTTGTTTTCTGTAAACTATAACGTTTTAATTTTAGAGAGGGACTGGGACTAGAGGAAAACAATGAATAATTATGCAGCAATAACAGTTTTCGAAATTCCCCGTTTAATTTGACGTATCACTCTGTAAATTGAAGATGAAGGAAGGAAAAACGGGAGCTTTCAATTAAATTTTCATGCCGTAATCTGAAAATTCCAAATTTTGCATAATTTAGGGCGTGGCTGGTCATGTGACCCGAACAGACACAGAAACAAAACCATTTTTGGATGATACCCTTCGTGCATGATTATAAGGTCAAATATTAGGGGTCGCTGAATAAAGCTAGAAAAAAGATGAAAACCCAATATTACGCGAGGAGCCATGCCTTAATTCACGGGAGTAGAGTTTTCTCTATCAGATTCCGTGGGTAACCCCTATGTAGTAGGTGTGTTTTGAAATTTGAAATTTTGAAGTTTGGTGTGACGGAGGGCAATTGTCCCATTCGTAAACGGTCGCTGCCATTTTAGTGATACTTAGAAAATTTTTCACTTTTCTATCAGAAAAAGAAAACTGCAATTAATAGCCTAGAATCGAACCTGACCAAACAGGTTTTGTAAAAGATAAATACATTGGTGCAAATATTAGGCTTATAAGTGATGTCGTGGAGCAAACTAACAAAGACAACATCTCTGATATTCTTGTGACACTGGATTTTCGTAAAGCCTTTGATACATTGGAATGGTCCTGTATACAACATTCTTTAAAAATGTATAACTTTGGAGAAGGCCTAAGAAGATGGGTCAAGGTGTTCTATAGCAAGATCGAAAGTGCAGCAGTTAGCAATGGTTTCGCAACTAACTGGATAAACCTTCTACTGGAGTGAGGCAAGGCTGCCCACTCTCCCCATATTTGTTTATTCTCTCAGCAAAAATAATGTCTAACAAAATTTGCCAAAGTAATGAGGTCCATGGTATTTCTTTGTTTAGAAATGAAATTAAGCTGAGTCAGTTTGCTGATGATACAAACCTTTTGTGTTCGGATTTAATATCAGTGGAAAATGGGTTATAACTTATAAGATCTTTTGGTGAAATTTCAGGACTACAACTGAACATTATTGGAAAGACTAAAGCAATGTGGCTAGGCAAATTAGCCAACCAGAAAGACAAATCATTAAGTCTAAAATGGGTCGATAACCCGACGAGAATATTAGGAATTTTCTTTTCTTACGATAGTAAAGGTACTAACAAGCATAATTTTTGATCTTAAAGTCCAAAACCTTCAAACAAATTTAGATATGTAGAGATCTAGAGACTTAACGTTGGAAAAGTTTTGATCATTGAGTCATTAAGTGTCACCGCTGATATACTCTGCTTCAAACATCGATGTTCCAGAAGAGGTTATAGGAAATGTGCAAGGTCGCTTTTTTTAAATTTTTATGGAAAAACAAAGACAAGATAAAAAGGACGAGTCTACTACATTTATACAAGAAAACTCCAGAATGATTCATTACTGATTTCTGATTTTATAAAAAAGCAATGTACAAATACAGAATTGAACTCTTTCCATAAGTCAATAAATCTTGAACTGTTTACTAATTAAAAATCCAATCTCTTATTTACCCCCTCCCGCATATCTACGCGTACTTCAATCAAAATGTTGTAACACTGTATTTCTCTTTTGTTGTTGTTGTTTTTGTTTGTACTTGTAATGTATCTTGTTTGTAAGCTTGGTTTTGTAAAATGCAAAAAAAAAAAAAAACCTAGAATAGAACCCGAAAACTCTTGCATGCTAACATCCCTCCTTCACCACTATACCACTGGGTTTATCCGGCAAACCCAAGAAAAATTTAATTATAAAGTTAAGGTGCTTTTCTATATATCAATAACGGGTGACCGCAACCCTAAATCCTACCTAACCACGAATCTAGCTTAGATCTAATAATAGCTTTACCGAGGCCCAATTTTATCTAATAATGATAGCCTACTTTCATCCCAATCCAGGCATAAACTAGAGAGAAATGGCATCGACCATTACAAAAGGCTTGGTTACTAATGAATGCTAATAATGGCATTGACCGTTAAAAATGGCATCGACCGTTTACGAAAGAGAAATCAGCGACGGAGGGCCTTCGTCATGGCCCACGCGCTGTTCTCCGATAAAGAAAACTTTTATTTGGCTCCTCAACACTTGCTCAAAAGAGGATAAATTTACTAAACTAAACTGACTGCTGCCGGTTTACCGTAAACAAAGACCGAGGTTGTGATACATTAGCCCGTGGAAATCGCGCCTTCTGTAAAAAAAAAACGGTGACTTGTAATGCAAAAAAAGTATTTTGGAAGCGGGATCGGGATCACAAGTCCAAAGCAAGCGGGATGGCGGGATGAAGGAAAAAACAGTGGCGGGAAGCGGGATTAAGAAACCCTATTTTAGACCCTCAGTCTTTAGATCCTTCGAGCAAACCGTGTTCTTTTTTTAATATTTAAAGAAAAACAAGACAAATACCGCGCTATTCAGAACTTAAGCTTGATAATTTATTTTAGTAGCTCAAAGGAGGGCATATTATCGGAGGCATTCAGTGAAGTTGTTAGCTTGCAGTCGAGGCGTTTTGTGGTGGACAAGTGCTGAATTGAAAAATTATTTTTAGTGTTTGGCCGCCATTTTGGGAAGAAAGAAGGAAAGAAGGAAGTTGGAAAGAAAAAAAAGGAAGAAATAAAGGAAGAAAGAAAGAAAGGAAGAAAGAAAAATTTTTATTCTTGGGCCATCGAAGTTTGATGAGAAATAGAACACAAACCGCGGTGATAAACATATTGAACTTATTCATTTTTGATAAAAACTTGACGTTTCGTATGCTACTACATACATTTTCAAAAGTGACCGTTAGTGTTAAAAAACGATACTAATATAGTAGTAAAAAGGGACTGGGACCGAGATTAAGTACAAAACTTAACAGTTGATCTATAAAAAGAAACAGCTAATTAATAAAGCATCAGCTTCTCGCTACTGACGTTTGCATTAAGAGCTGGCTTTAGTTCTTGTATAAACAATGTTTCTTTGATTTTACAGTGGAAATCAGTTTTACCCGACGCTAAGATATCAAAATAATCCCACTTGATGTTGTGTCCAGTGGTGTTAACATGGTCAGCAATGGCTGATGTGCGGTCATCCTTAGCGAGGGCCTTAAAATGCTCAGTTTTTCTATCATGAAGCCGTCGTTTAGTTTTACCAATGTAAACATGATTCTTCACAATCCCAACAACTGGCTTTGTAAATAACTTTAGACTGTTGAGAACGATTTAAGCGGTCCTTGTACGGGAAGAAAGATTTGATGCGGCGAGTGTTTTGAAAAATAATTTTAAGGTTGACACAAGAGTAAAAATTGTATACACAAGATTTAAGACGTTTAGAGATTTGGTTGCTATGTAAACCTAAATAAGGTAGCAGGATAATAATATCTTTCTTAGGAACAGTGGAGACATGGTTGTTTGACTTGTTAATGTTTCTGTTTATAACATCATTAATGTGAAAGTTGATTATCCCTTGAGGGTAACCGTTCTGAAGAAGAAGCTTTCGAAGCTCATCAATGGCAGATTTCAGCAACAATGAAGAGGAGCAAATCCTGTAGCAGCGATAAGTGAGGGTGCGGATGAGATTTATTTTGTACTTGCGCGGGGTGAAGGAATCCCATTTGGTGTATAACCCCGTGAATGTTTTCTTCCGGTAGATGGAAGTCATGAAAGTGTTGTTTTGGCAGCGTTTAACAAGGATGTCTAAAAACGGAATCGAGTTGTCTTGTTCATATTCAATGGTAAATTTGATACTGTTGTGACAATTATTCAAATACTGCAAGAATTTATCAGCAGTGTCTTTGCTGTCAAACATTGTAAAAGTGTCATCAACGTATCGATACCAGACTGATGGACAAACGTCACTGTTCATGACCCATCGTTCTTCAAAGTAACACATGAAAATGTTAGCCAACACTGGGCCTAACGGCGAACCCATCGCAACGCCATCAATTTGGTCGTAGTAATGGCCATCAAAAATAAAGTGGCTTTTCTTTGAGCTTCGAAAGCTTCTTCTTAGAAAAACTGAGCATTTTAAGGCCCTCGCTAAGGATGACCGCACATCAGCCATTGCTGACCATGTTAACACCACTGGACACAACATCAAGTGGGATTATTTTGATATCTTAGCGTCGGGTAAAACTGATTTCCACTGTAAAATCAAAGAAACATTGTTTATACAAGAACTAAAGCCAGCTCTTAATGCAAACGTCAGTAGCGAGAAGCTGATGCTTTATTAATTAGCTGTTTCTTTTTATAGATCAACTGTTAAGTTTTGTACTTAATCTCGGTCCCAGTCCCTTTTTACTACTATATTAGTATCGTTTTTTAACACTAACGGTCACTTTTGAAAATGTATGTAGTAGCATACGAAACGTCAAGTTTTTATCAAAAATGAATAAGTTCAATATGTTTATCACCGCGGTTTGTGTTCTATTTCTCATCAAGGAAGAAAGAAAGAAAGGAAGGAAGAACGAAAGAAAAAAAAAACTGCATTGAAAGTTCAGTAGTCAAATGCCAATGGCTTTGTTGTCTCTCACAGATCAGGGACCGATACAGGAATTTCTGAGAGGGGGTTGTGCACCTTAATAACTTTCCAATGCCATGCGCGTGGATGGTTAGCGCCATAGGCGCGAGCTTCTAGGGGGTCTGGGGGCATGCAACTCGCGGAAAATATTTCCGATTTACCTTCCATTTCCACAGGAACTTATTACCCCGGAGCCTTCATCTCCTCCTGCTGCCATTTCCAGCATTCCTTTTCATAACTTGTCAATTAGTGGAAGTGAAACAACTACGTATAAAACAATTTTATTCTATCACTTTTGTGATCCACAAGAGAGAGAGACAAGAAGAGTCAAACAACTTTTTTAAAAAAAACGCTGCTCAAAGGGGGGGGGGGGGGGGGGGGGGGGGGGGGGGGATTTGCAACCCCCTCAACGAGCAATTATATTAGGCTGTATATTTGACTGGGGCACTTATTATGAGAAACACATTCTAAGGGAGCACTTATTACTTGGGCACAAATTATTGGCAGGGCACTAAAATCAACAACATGGTAAATTAAATAACATGGGACAAACAGGGTGTTTTAATAATAATAATAATAATAATAATAATAATAATAATAATAATAATAATAATAATAATAGTTCCTTTTAGCACGAACAGTAATTAAAGCAATTAACATGCTTAAGGGGTCGTATACTAGACTACAATAAAACAAAAATATAATACCTTCCTAAGATTAAAAATATAAGATGATTTGAAGACTGAGGTAATAAACACTAAAACGTACAAGACTTTCAAAAATTTAAATACAAAACGTAAAATCGGACATCTTCTTTGGCACCGACTGTAGATAAACAGTTAAAATTAAGTTCCCAAAATGAGGGATCTAATTTCACTTTTCTGGAAAATTGTTTAAAATTACAAGAGTCATTGAAACAATCCAAAACAAATTTCCACAGTACAGCACCTCTATAACGTATAGAGTTTTTCAAATATGTGGAAAATTGCAGAATGGCCTTATAATAATAAATAATAATTTATTACTTTTATAGCACATTCTCCAAAATGTACCTAAATATGCTTTACATGTTGATATATTTACAACCTAAAAATAAATAAAGAAACTATCGTACCATTGTACATAAGAATATAAATAGTTAAAACCCTTACTATGCAATAATGTCTACATTAAGGTAATCTAAAAAGGTGTTTTTTGAGTTTGCACTTAAAAGTTCAACAGTAGGGCTACACTATGTCTTAATGTCCATCAACAATTTGTTCCATAGACTGGGGGCACAAACTGAGAACGATCTAAACTCAAATGACTTGAGGTGATGGTTGACAAAAAAGCAACTTGTCTACAGATCTTACAGCTCTCCTTGGAGCATAAGGAACAAGCACGTTGTTATCATTTTATTGACATTTTTACAAGTATTTACAATGTTTTTTTTTTCAGTAAAATGTTGGCCTTTGACAAGCTTAAATAGAGTTAAAACTGCGATGATTTAAGAGCTTCTCTCTGTTCAAGAATTTCTTCAAATCTATCAAGCTCTGCCATGGCTTCTGCAGCTTCCTCATCCTCTTCACTTGATTCTCTAACAAAAACAAACACAAAACAAAAAACAACAGGTGAATTACAAGTGGAGATAATTATACACGTCAACGGCCATCCAGGAGACTAATGGTACATTAAAATAAATGGCAGACTGATCCCATTGGCAAAAAAATAATAATGATAATGAAAAAAAATAGTTAAAAAAATATAAGAAATTGAAATGTTACAAATTTGCCTGATAAACCTCGGGGGGGGGGGGGGGGGGGGGGGGGAAAAAAAAGTGGCCTGAGGTACTCTTGAGAAATTTGCTTTTCATGTCAATAGATTGCCATTTATGATCCTGTAACTATTCAGCCAGGCCATCATTGGGTCCATTTTATGAATGATTGAACACACCAGTAATATACCATGGCGTCCAAAAAGTAGCCCCTCCCCCCCCCCCCCCTCCTCAAAAGTTATGGTTAGCCAAAAGTATCAAACGTTAATTCACAGACTTTTCTAGTAATTCCCAAAAGTAATAGCCCACACAAAAGTAACGGTCCCCTCTAAAGTAATTGTCCAATTGAAAATACCATACTGAGATTGAATAGCTTTGTTTAACAGTACAATACTGCTGAGGAATGCCAAAGAAGCAATGAGAAAGGGAGAATTAAAGTCACATTATGGTTATAATTTCCACGGTTGTGTTTATCATCACTTTTTTCTTCAATATTACTCACATTTTTTAGGTGCCCAAAAAAAGCGGCTAACCGAAACTTGTGGCCCCTTAGGCCTGCTTATTTTGAAAGTAACAGGAGCCGCTACTTTCGAAACTCTGTGGCAACATGTAGACTGCTAGCAGTCCCTGTCTGGATAGTCGAGGGCCAGCATCATGCCAGCGACCAGCGAAAGACCAAGTGAGCAAAAGTAATACAAGCTGAGGGAGAACTGAGGAAGAGGCCTCTTCCCCAGTTTCCTCTCGGCTTGTTCATTCGGTCCAGTCTCCCAGGGCTTGTTTTCGTGATTAGCTCGCCTGACTGAAATGGGACAACTAGCAGTCTAAAACATGAAAGCTTATAGTAAAGCAGTTAATACTTACGACATATCAAGGATAGGATCTCTATGCCGACGATGTGAAATTTCTTCTTTCTATAAGTACAGGACAGGAGAGGATTATTATTTCACACACTGAAGACAAAGCTAAAATTAATTGTTAATTTCAATAAGTAATCAGGGCTCTTTATACTTCATGGAAGCTTACTTTTAATCTCTCAGCTTTCCTCTGAGCTAATGTTTGTTGTGCTTCTGCCCTGAAGGAGGTCTGAAAAATGTAAACAGCAATAAATAAATAAGATGAAAGCTGGTGGGTGGGGGGGGGAGAGGTTATTTTCTTAACTGGCCTCAATAGGGACTTGTGGTCCAACAGGGTATGGTTTTCAGGCTTTATTTTCTTGAATTACAGTGCTTTCAATAAGACCCGGCACCCGCCGGAGCTCCGGCGGGTGTCCTGTTGTGAATCACCCAGTAAAATTCATGCATCTCTCTATAAAGGGAAGATGTTTTCAGTTTCTTATTATTGCTCTCTGACGGGTGCCGCACAAGGGCAGCCACCTACTTAAAATCTTATTGAAAGCCCTGGAATTATGGGGTATCAAGTCTTAGAGCAGCTTTCAATCCTGTGTCCTAAAACCAAAACCAAAGTAATTACTCTGACCAATCAGCAGACGCAAACAATCCAATCAACCATTCAGAATACAAAGCAGATACATGTAGCTGGTGCCAAGCGTAGGAAAATGAGTGCGAACAAGTCACTATTAGTTTTACTTCTGATCAAAAGGGTGGTGCAGAAAGCCTAGCAATGTAAAACCAAAGCAATCACTTACTTTTGGCAGTCAATTGAAAACCACTCTAAATAGGTTATCTTTAGATAGCCTACTGACTCAAGCAGGATAAGCATATATTTTTCTTTTTAACATTTTTAAAACACATTAAAATCCATGATCTAAGATTTTCCATATAACTTTATACCGACCATCTTTTGTACATAATCTGCTTTCTCTTTCTCTTTCCTCTTCTGTGCATCTTCCAGATGTCTCTCAAGTCCTGAAAAATATATGCACTCGTGACACTCTGAAGCAGACATTCCAAAATAGTTTATTATACACCGGATTTATTAGTCTTTTATATGTATGTTAATTAGCCTGACTAGCCTCATTTTAGAGTAAAAATTCTTTTGAATTTTGCACATGTTACCGAGGCTAGTCTGGCTAATTTACATACACATAAAAGAATAATAAATTGGCAGCCACATTTGCATTCGGTGTATACGGCTTTTTAATAATTCTAAATGGAAGAATTTATAAAGAAAATCACTGTATATCAAATATGATATCCAAGAAGATTTACTACACAATACATATAAGCTTAATTAATAATACATTAATATACCTGCAGAAAAAACAAGGTTGCATTCCTAATTAGCACCCTGTGTAGGGTGTTGGAATATTTTGAAAAATCGTTATCTTTTTTGTACATGCATTTCAGAAAGTTCAGTGTTTTTGTCCGGTTCCATGATGCATGGCCCCACTAAAAGTAAAGGTTGGCACACACTAGGGAACATGTTGCGGGGACAAACCCCTTCGTGTGCACAGCATACTGGCGCATGTTGCAGGGACAGTACGCAAGCTGGTGCACGCAAAGCGGATTGAGGTATAAAAATCACACAAATCACTTCGGGCGCCTGGGAACTAGTATTCGAGCAAAGAAAGATGGCGGACTCTATGGTTAGGGAAAAGAAGTTTCTGCTACTGCCAATGATATTACTAGATGAAGAAATGTGTAATTATGTTTACCGAAAACGATGGATACGCAAGTGGCTGAAAAGGAGAGAAGAAAAAGGAGCCTACTACACCTATTTTGTAGCGGGGACAGTTTGCAAGAGCAGTGCACACAATGCGACATCGAAATGTGGGTCATTTTGTCCCTGCTTCATGACGCACTAATTCAAACCAGCTGAATTTCGTGCAACATGTTGCGGGGAAAAAATTGTGTCCGCGCAACAGAACTTTTTCGCAAAAACAGGGATGTCACACAAGGAAAACTGTCGCTGCAACATGTCCCCGCTTGATGTCCCTGCAACATGCCCCCTAGTGCGTGCCGGCCTTAACACGAGCCATTATGTTGAGCCGTACGTTATTGATGGTTAAAACGGCGGTCATGTTGGGGGTCAGCATAATGAAATTTCCATCCTTTGGGAATAATACTCTATTTTTATGCAAACGATTTCTATTGTTTCTAGATATGACACCCAACATGGCCGCAGTGCAAACCACCAATATGTAGGCCTTTGTTCAAGAATTCTTACTTGGGTTATTTTCCTCTTCAGCTAACTCTGTTTGAGTCCATGTGGCATCATTTAAATTATTTCCTATTAAAAAGAAAACACAACGATATAAAAACTTATTGTCTGCATGCGAGTACAAACGCGACCAAGCTTGCTCGCAGGCTACCGTTTACAAACCTTTCTGAGCTTTAGACTCTGTTGATAAACGATGGTTTATTCCGCTGACAACTAATGTAGATTTTGGGATAGGAGGCGGCTCTATTGACTTCCAGAAAGTCTTGGCAAACTCGATAGTTTCTGCAGAACTCCCTGAAAATGTTACTGTTGTCACGTCCGCCATCTTGTTGATGTCGTTTCCATGAGATGCATGGCTACTAAGTTCGTTTTCAGTCCCTTCGCGGAATTACTAAAATGGAGGATATTTTAAAAAAGTCATGCAGCGCGAAAGTCTCAAATTTTAATTTTTGTCTATGTTGCAATTTCTCATTGTTTCATTTCTTTCAAATTTCCAATGTAAGCGTAAAGTACCAAGGTCTCAAATTTCCAGTATCCCGGCTATTTTCCAACATTGCAATCTCTCTTTCGTTTTTTCAAATTTCCAATGTTAGTCCCAATTTCTCTAATTTCCTAAATGGCAGAAAAAGCGCGCGGATGACACGCAAATTCGTGAAGCGTTCCAAATTTTTTTCTTCACAAAACGAAAAATATGTAACCATAATTGGGGCAGGAGTTGTCGATGTTGGATATTTTTTATATTAACGCATGTTTTTGCCCATATAAACGATGCACAGCGTAACACGTTTTCATCCGATGAGTCTCAATCAGTGTTTTTCTTTTTCAGTTTTCGTTCCGCAGGCCTATTGTATCAAATCCCAGCGAAAAGACGCGGATCCGGACAATATTTCAACGATTCCTGAACACATTTTAAGCGCATTTACTCAACTTTTACTTTCTTTGTCCAAATGCCCAATATTCACTCAAAACAGCCTTTTTTATGCGCACATTATCATTTTATCAAAAAAAGGTTCATCATATTATAGATAATAATAATAAACGCGCTCTTGGCAAGACGTTACACACACAAAGCAACATGGAACAATCATTTGATTACCGCAGAATTCCAAAAGTAAAGTAGCGGCCGAAAGTTACGTTAATTTTCGGATCTTTCTAGTAACTCCCAAAAGTAACTAAACTCTACAGTATATGGCCATTCATATGATGGAAAGCTGACAAATGAAGGAAATCGGCCTTGCTCTCTGAATAATACAGTATCTTTAATGTCTTCTTTGTCCATGTCGAGTCCGTTGAAACAATGCTGAGGATCTCTGGTCATACAGCTGTAATGAAGCTGAATATATATCGCGACTGATCTCTTCCTATAACTGTTTTTTAAATTTTCCCAATGATCCAATTTTCCAATTTAATGTTCCAATGTTCCAATTTAATGTTTCAATGTTCCAATGTCCGGGGCCCAATTTTCCAATTTAATGTTGCAATGTCCCAATGCTACAATTTCACGCTTTAAATTCCAATACTGGCGCAAAAACAATACGGCCTGCATTTTAATATAGTTACCGCACTATACAAAACTACAACACATGCAACAACAGGAAAACAACTGAAAACTGCCCTATCCTCTAGCTCTGGGTATATTGGTGGTATTGACTTCAACTGATCATTCAGAACCTGTTCTCCCTCCCTTCCTCCCTCCCTCCCTCACTTTCGTACACGGTAATCCAAAGCCCCACCCCCACTCCCTCCCCCACCACCTGTGTAAGACCTTTTCACATAATCAATAGTATACTTTTGACATTGCCACGTGTCTGTGATAATTAAAGTCACAACGTCACAACGGATCATAGTGCTGTGCTGTAGCATTGTAGACTTTTATCAGCGTAGCATATAGTTAACGTTACAACGCACCGTGATGCCGTAGCATCGTAGATTTTTATCATTTCTACCACAGTACCACTCTTATACCGAGTTAAAGTAGCCAATCAGAGCGCGCAAAAAACGTACACTATCCATTGATTTGTTTTCTACCGCGGTACCAATTTTAATTAAAACGGGCCGTAGTGACATAGCATCGTTGACTTTTATCAGGGTCCGTTGGAAAACTTCATTTGGTGCTGAACATAACACAGGGAGCAGAGGAGCCAAATTTGACCTAATACGCGTTCGATCTTTGAGCTTAAAACGCGCGCTGTGTCTTGCGTTATTTGGAGTTTTTCCCCCAGCGGGACCCCAAGCGTAATCGGCGCTTTCCGGAAAGCGTAAGCTTTCCGAGCGAGGCACGAAGTAACGATTTTGTGGCGCCCACAGTCAGCAATTTGCGGTTATCAAACGGCAAGCTCCGATTACGCTTGGGGTCCCGCTGGGGGCGAAAAACAGACTCGTAAACAACAGATCGAATATCGAACGCGTAAAGGTCAAATTTGGCTCCTCTGCTCCCTGTGAACATACTACGAAAACCACCGATGCGTGGAATGGGACCGAATTTTCGTATCACTACCCCGCCCACTTTCGTTAACAAATTCCATAAATTCCTGGGGCCCCGTGACTTTGCCGCCATTGAGTGTGGCTGCTTGGCGCCGTTTCTAGAAAAACAACGGCTCTCGTGTTTGTTTTTAAAAAAACCGCGCAAAGTTGCCGCCCACCGCCAGGATCCAGGAATTTGTGGAATTTGTTAACGAAAGTGGGCGGGGCGGTGATACGAAAATTCGGTCCCATTCCACGCATCGGTGGTTTTCGTAGTAACTGTAGTTTGCACGGTCACAGAGGAGAGGCTGGGACTCGCTCACGTGTTATTGTCACGTGAGCTCACACTTCAGTTCTTGTTCGGTGTATGGATCCTGAAGAATTAGAGGGAAAAGTCCTAG
The DNA here is from genome assembly GCA_022457155.1 of Cladopsammia gracilis. Lineage (NCBI taxonomy): Eukaryota > Metazoa > Cnidaria > Anthozoa > Scleractinia > Dendrophylliidae > Cladopsammia > Cladopsammia gracilis. The sequence continues at coordinate 821,331 of JAJGOT010000329.1, forward strand.
TGATTGAGAAAACATTGAAAGCTCTCGACCGGTGACCGTGTATTACGTAAGTTTTGAATAAAGTTGGGATGGTTGCCGCTTGGTTGTGCCGCCCGCTTTCTGTGCTGTAATGTACTGAGGTCAATTAAGATGTTCATCGCCTATGCAGGACATCTTTATAAAATTATTCCACTTCTGTGCCTCTAAGTGTCTTTTCACCTTGCATCATGGTATGAACGTGGACTGTACTTCTCTGTTGCTCTTATATCCCTGCACTCTCCTAACCTCTAAAAATGAAAATACAAATCGTGAAACGTAGAGGGGTACAACCCTACGTTCAATTGCACGTTTAAACCTACATCCCGAAATTATGCCAGATATAGTCTACTGTATATTAAAACTTATAGATACCACTGGAGCAAATATGTTATGCTACGAATACGGTCTGTTGTAACGTCAACTATACGGACTGATAATACCGTAAGGTTCCAAGGTAACTGACGACCCCCCGAACGTAAAGCGACCCCCGAAGGTTACGTCAAAACTTTATGGCTGCCAATTAATCCTGAAAGTAGCGAGCACCTGGAAAGGAGCGACTCCCCGAAAGTAACGAGACTAATCCAGACATGCGGACGCAACCCATCTGGCAGTAACATGAAACTGGTCCGACGAATTTCGCCTCATTTTTTTAAAACAATTATTGTTGCGAATTTTTGTCTTTTATTTCATTCGGAAAAAGACCTCGCACCAGCTTTATATTTAAAATTTTGTTCCCGAAGGTAGCGAGCCCCAAAGGCTGCTAATTCCTCGTTACTTTCGCAACTTGACTAACATAGAGTAGCGGATACGTTCAACATACAGGTGTAACTACTACATACAATAGGGGTTTGTACCGCAATAGTGGTATATTTAACAATTAGATTATTCGCTCTTGATTTCTATCGCGTGATAGTTGATTCGGGCGAATTGTTTTCGTATAAATCTACTAGACGTTCAAAACTTAACAACAAATACTCTTCACAGACACTTCGAAAACGCGAACCTTCTAAGACAGAATCGATAGTGAGTAGCGTAGCCAATATGAGAACAGCATTCGTGATAGAACGCTAGTAGATTTATACTAAAAAGAAATAGATACAAGTCAGTCATAAAAGCGTAGAGCATGTTCTCCCCTTGTTGGTTTGAGGAACAGGGAATCTACCGTGACTACAATTCAAAATGTTCTAAACATCGAAATGCATTCTTCATTCATATTTTTATTCAAAACAAATAAAACAATGTTGATAAATAATTCCTCTCGACGCAAATATTTCTCCTGATGATCTAACACTTCTCTTTAAGAGATTCTATTTTACTTGATGTTTCATCGGTCTTGTCCAGCAAAACCTGGAAGAAAGCACACTCAGTAATCAGTGCTGGAAAATAGAGACTGCTTTGTTACCGTTTATGATTGGTTAAAAAATCTCGCGCCACTATATTAACCAATCAAAAGTAAAATCAAAACCAATCGTGACTTGCTCGCAGCCTCGCACGCGTTTTCCCGCGCTTGGCGCCCGCTAAATGTATTTACTTCGAGTTCTGATTGGTTCATTAGATTGCCTGCCTCTGTTGTGATTGGTCAGTTGGTTTTAGCTTTACAACACTCGATAGAAAACCACTCTTTCACAGTTGGTCATCGGAAATCCGAAAATGTCCGACTAATGCTACAATATGCTCGGACATGGTGTTCGGGCAAAACAAAAATGACTTAGCTTTTGCCTTGAAAGTCTTGCTAAGCCATCGCATTATATTCCAGAAACATTAAAAATAAGAATTCATGCTGTAACAGGCACTCTCCATCCGAGATGGCAAACTGCAAAACTTCTTTGAAAGATTCCAGTAAAAGTTTGTTGGTGTAGCATGTATATTTTAAATGTGCTTACCTGAATTCGCTGCACTAAAGATTTCTTTTTGCTCCTGGCTTGCTGTAAACTGGCATCTATAATCTGAATGATATAAAAAAAGATAAAATATTGCCAGCCAGCATAAAAAGTGCTTGATGCAAACAGGGCGTATATTGCAGATTTGGCTAACTATGGGAAACAAGACTCCAAACGTGCCCATTGTTTGCATTCACTGCGGATTTTGAGTAGTTAACATTTTCCTGTGTTTACTTTGAGACCAAAGGCTAATTGCCTTAAAATTTCACATGTAGTTTTGTACTGCCTATTTGACGTGGGTATAGCCTGTTAAACCTAAGACCAAGTTTTAGTCAGAGGATATCCTAAAGTGTGACCATTCAATGATTCAAATGAAAGCTACTGAGCAGTACTTCCCTGTGGTACTGTTTACTATGCTATCCAAGTTGTTTCAAACTTTTGAGTCTGTGGGTGAAATCCTGAAGTGTGCCAATTCAAATGAAAGCTACTGAGTAGTATAATTCCGCGGGGTAAATGTTCATTATGCTGTACAGGGTGGTTCTAACTTTAAAATCATATAGTGTGACCATTCAAATAAAAGCTCTTCAGCAAAACTTTCCTAATGGATGGACCTTTTTATTTTTGAGTATTCAAGAAAAAGAAATTTGGTATAAATCTTTTTGTCGATTTTGGCCCCTCTCTCTTGCCACTTTAAGAATGAAAATTGGCATCACAACTGTTAAAACTCTTTTGGAATAAACATCACAATCCACTAACCAAGGCATCTAAGCTCTCAAGGGTTTTCATGAAATCCTCACTGACTCCCTGTACCTTCCTTGTTAGCTTCTCTAAAGCCTTGGGTACCAAGTCTGCTTGAAGAAATCCCTGTCAAAATAATTATTATAAAAAGTATGCAACAGTCTTGTATATCAGGAGGGTCCCCAATACCTCTTTGCATAATTCATTCACATAAAAACATTGGACCTTTGCACATGTCACAGATATTATTACAAAAGTTTTATCCCCAATGGAAGTGAAATTTCATGTTTTTAGACAGCTACAACACAGAGAAGAAAAATCAATATTGAAATTCTTTCTTTGATTTTCTTATTAGAACACCATGTAGATTTGAGCAAGCAAATAAAAAAAAATATATCTGTCATAAACACTTTAAGAGCCCTATTCTCTTCATACCTCTCCACCCAAATACAAGTGTAATTCCAGAGCTAAAAATTTATTCCAGTGCTTGGTGGCCGGCCAGGCCAGTTTCCTTAAATTCTTAGTGGCCCATCCCAAAATAAAGTAGCCCTCAATTTCCTCTAAGCAAAAACATGTGTTACCGGTAATCACAAATCGAAATGGTGTCTAGATGTTGTGAATGTGGATCGCTCATGAAACTACCAATAAAATGGCTTGGAATTGACCACTTCAGACTTATAAAAATTCACTCAAATTAATGAACTTAGAGTTGAGAAAAAGACAAGAGAAAGGTAGTCCACTTAAACTACATATTTATTTTCGAAATTCTGAATCATAGTCGCACATTGGGCGATAAAACCTTGACTTTTGGTGGCCCTGGTCAGTTTTACATGTAAATCGGCAATGGCAACCAGGCTAGCCCCGTACCTTGGACTCTCCAAAATAATAACTATACACGTACATTGTCAGTAAAGTGACAAAACGATAAATATAACATTGACCTTTTCTATTCCACTGAGCTCTTCTTGGTGTTCTATCAATCTTTTCTCAATATCGTCTGCCTTTTTTTCGGCGACAAGTATCATTTTCATATTTTCTTCTTCTAATGGATCAAACTACAAAAAGATTGAAACATTAAGACATCAACATTATACCTGCCAAGTCTCATGCCTACGAGTCCAAAACTCTGATCCCATGTCTGCTCACGCCTATGGAGCAATTTCTCACGCCTGATTTACAGATTTGAGCTATCAGCCTAAACTGATCGCATGATCCAATTAAAAATATAGTTACATTTATGAAAATGGCACTTTTATTGTTCTGAACATTACAATAAGGTACAGCTGGATGATATTAAACGGAGGTCTGAGGTCCAGGGAAACTTCCGAATTCTTCAGAACATTTTCGGACAACTTCAGACATCTTCGGAATAGATCGGGTTTTCTTCGGATTTGGTCGGACCGCCTTTGAAAATCCTGGTACTCGCACGAAAACATTCTCACGCCTATCACTTGGAAAAAGTTGGTAGGTATACAACATCTATTATTTTTGTAAAATCATAAGGAATGTGGTAAAGATAGTCCGAATGAATCATGAGAACTATAATGAAAACTTGCAATATATTATCACAATTTCTGATGTCTAACCTTTTTTCCTATCAACATGACTTTACTTCCCTTCTTGATTCCAAGTGATATTAGTGGCTGTGTCAATTCTGTTAAAGATTGCCCTAAAACAAAAAAACAATACCTTAAACTTATACTTTAAAATTATTATCTTGTAGATTTTATATCAGTAAAAGGTACAGAGGAGCGATTTTAGAATACCCGTCCACTTATTTACATATCCCTAACGTTTTAAAGAACGAAGCATATGAAAACAAAAGGAGCCATTCTTATTCAATGAGATGCAAATAAGTGGACGGGTATTCCACAGTTTAGCCAAAGCTTCTTATAACAAAACAATGTATTACCTTTGAATATAAGCCGCTGAGATCCGTGTGGGACTTCTGCTAATTGAGCCGCAAGATTTGCTAAATCTTCCACAGTGGGTCCTTCATCCCTGCATTTTACGGATAATTCCACGGGATATTTCTTTGAACCTAAAGAAACACGATTCAACCTAGTTACAGCGAAATTCTGATTATGGATCTCGTGAACAATTCAATCGATTAAAAGAGTTTTCTTACCATGAACGAGCGTAAACTTTAGGACTTCTTCGTCCGCCATATTGAATTTTCGTCCCCAGAGCTCCTCGTTTTTGTTTAGCAACAACATCGCTGAAAATAGAAACGCGGGCTCTAGTACGAGTCGCGGGAGGATTGCTGTTTTATAAATAAGACGGGTACTGAGCTCCTTAGCGCGTACATTTTGAGGATACTTTTTATAGCATTGATGCGTCGTTTACTTGTCCCAGTAGTTTCAATTGCAGCTTGTGGAATTGGAGGAACTCTTGGAGCTCTCTTCGAAAGGTGACAATAACTGTCTGTGCAAAAAGTTTTAAAATGTGTTACCCCGTCTGACCACAGGACACCAAGTTTAATATAACTAGCAGTAATCAAAGATTAATCAGTGCGTTCGAAGTTCAATGAATTTAGCTAAAATCATAGGAAAAAGATAGGAGCAAATTAGTTGAGACATTAATTGAGAAACACGAAGTATTTAAACAGCAACATGAACAACAGTAATTTTAATAGTGAAACCAAAAAATGTAACAAAACATGTCTATCTACTTAGTTACAATGTAGTTCAGATACTGATTGTGGGAGCCTAATTTTGTAACAGTAACATGAATGATGGTAACTTGAATAGTTGCAAGGGAAAATATAACAAAACATGTAAATTTGGCGCAATGGCCACCAAGTACATATACAATGACTCGGTTTGTTTGGTTTGTATTTGTGACCGCTATGGGTCAAAGCACAATGGCTTGATTGATTTACTTTGAGACAACTTTGGGTCAGAGTAATCGGTTGATTTGCTTTGTTGTTTGGCAAACTCGACTGAGAACATTAATTCAAAGCAGGAAAGCAGCGAAGGTCTTCGGTTTGTTTTGGGGCGCCGACGTCGGGCTTTCCACATGCTCTTGGAGTACTAAAAACTTTCCTGGTAAGGCTTTGACAAGTTGAAGCGATGAATTTTTTAAGAAACATCACATGAAGTTTGAGAAAAATGATTGCACTTACCGAATAATCCAAAGATATCCACGCTACAGGCACACAAGGTAATTTTCAGCTGAAAAGGTGGAGCTGCAATTTCTTTGGCCAATTTTTGGGCTTAAAATTGGTGCGCGTGCATAATAATTATTCAACATGGCGCAGATTTTGAACATCGCCCGTTGAACCAAAAAATCTTGATTCTTCACACCTGGCATGCACAGGTATCCCATCGACCACAGGATACCCAAATCCAGTTGAAATTAGGATGGCATTCTCCTAACATCGAACGCATTAACTTGTATCGTGAATTTGAACTTAGTGATAATTAAGTATTTATAATTAAAAATTGAACGAGTAAATAGGGTAAGTCGCTAAGTAAAATTTTATAAAATGTTACCTGATGTTGTTTCTTGTCTTTTTATGGTGTTTTTTTTTTCGCTTTTTGAGTGATTTTAAGTCCTTTATGTACCAGTCCAGTCCAAGAGCCCCCCCCCCCCCCCCCCCCAGCATACCCGGGGCATTTGACGAGAGGTTAGCTCTGCATAGTGGGGCATTTGACGCAATGGATGGGCGCTCTTGAATTTGACTCGTACATTACCCTGCAGGGTAAATGATTTGAAATCCCTCAAATTGCGAAGAAACACAAGAAAAATACAAGAGAAAACATCAGGTAATTTTTTTATGAAGTTTTATTAGCGACTTACCCTATTTACTCCTTTCTTAACTATAATTATCAGTCTGAATATTTCTCCATACAAACTCTTATATTAAGCTTGGGCCAGCTGTGGTCTGACTACTTTTTCTTGACTTCTAAGTGTGCTTACCATTTGTCAGAATTGGCTGGCCAGACTGGTCCATTTGTAACGAGAATGTTTTTTTGGAAGACTTGTTCCTACAAGTCCATCAAAAGGGTGCAATATACTTTTTCCAAATTTACCAGTCTGGCCGACGAGTTCTGGTAAATAATGCAAGGCTCCAAATTCCAATACAGTAGCTGCAGGAATTCCTTTTCCTTTTTCACAACTTTGTTTTAAGAGTACAGTGTGAAATCGTAATAAATTATTTTATTTCTCAGAAAGAGACTCCAGCACAGTGTTCTACCAGTGGTGCATGCAAAGGGGGACACAGTGGATGGTCTTGGCCAGACCAGGCAATCAGAAATAATGAGATTTGGATATCCAGGTACCTTTTTTAAGTAACCCCCCCCCCTCCACTTCACCCTCCCCCACCCCCCTCTTATGCTTATTGCTTATGTTAATGTTTGATTTCACTTGATGCAAATATGAGGCCCTGCCACGGGGGGGGGTGGGGGAGGGGGGGTTGTGTCGTGAATTTTAAAATTTTAAAATTTTTAAAATGTCTCGTGTCGGTGTTTATCAATGTTCCACGTTGTCTTTTGTCGTGATTTCATATTTCGTGCTGTCGCTACTTTTTGGGTCATGTCGCCTGTCGGAATTTACCCTGGCAGGGCCTCAAATATATTCACTTGACAAAGATATTTTCAGTAGATCTTATTCACCAGCACTTTTAAAATGTCTGTCCGTAGTAATGGGGCGTTTGTTGTACCACGAAGTGTCTACAAGGCAGCATATGACCTTACTTAGGCAATTAATGATATTTTCACCCAGACAATGGGAGAAGCTTACCTTTTGCTAAAACTTAAATGTTGGGTATTGGAATAGAAGGGTCCATATTATTGAAGTAAAACAATGTTGTTTTTCACAACAGGTTTTGAGAATATAAAGGCCAAGGATGATTATGTTCTTTCTTATAATCGCCGTTTAAGACTTGCTAACTGGGTTGCCGAGGTAACTTTAGTTGTCTTTTAGCTCTTGACTACTGCTTTATTTTCTTAAAAGATTTATTATTTGAAGTATTCCTTACTTAAGACTGCAAAACAGTCATATTTTTTTTAGCTGATCGCTTGCTCGCAAAGGTGCGAGGCTCCAATAGTGTCCCCATATTCACACTTGCTCTAGACCTTTTGTTCAAAGACTGTGTGCATTCGTTTTACCCTGACGCAAAATTATGACTTTTTTGCAGTCTAAATCAGCCGACATATATGAATAAGTGCTCCCAAGTTGAAAGACTTAGAAAAGGAAAATTCTTGGTGCCCCAGATGGAAGTCGAACGTATGACCTTCCAGTTACTGATTGGATAATCTTACCACTGAAGGAGTTGTGGAGAACGTGGCCATACAGTAAGGTTCATATGTGTGATCCCGTTGTGGTGGAGGGGGGGGGGGGGGAGTATTCTTATGTATAAGTTATATGGAGTGCTGTTGTGAAGGGTACAATTTTCAAAAAGTTTAGTCTGGGATAAAGCATAGAAATCAGAGAGTTTTACCGGGAAACTGATCAGTGGTACAAATTTAAGATAGGGTTTCTGGAAAATATCAAGTCTGGGATACAGTAAGATGTGGATTGTTGGTGACTTAAGTCTAGAATAGGGTTGCAAAATACAGCTGAACATGGTCTGGTATATGGTAAGGTGTTCAGAGTCCCAGCTACACATTACATTCAAAATGCACAGAGTACCTTTCCCCACCCCCCTTGGGCATGTGACACATGTCCTGCCAGTACTGCAGGCTCAATGATATCAACAGTTGACCAACAAACCAGTCACAGATGCATGCCAGATAGCTGCAGATAATTTTAAATCAAAATATTAACAATGGCAAGTTACAATGTTATTACAGTGTGCTACTTCAGACACATTTCTTAATTTTTTCTTCTCAAACATACAAACTTATGAAAGAGCACTGATGTAGGTACATTCAGGCTTATTACTGAGGGAAGGCAAGCTTTTCTTTCATTTGGTCTTCATTTGGTCTTCATTTGTATTACGAAGGGGGCTCTCCCTGTTGATAATCCTCACAGGATCTTCAGGGATCTTTGAAGATCTTCAAAGACCTGTCAAAGATCCTTAAAGATAAAGATCTTTAAAGGATCGTCACAGGATCTTTGAAAGATCCTCAAAGATTCTTCATCTGAAATTTATTGCAGAATTGTTTTACAAAGATCCTCAAGGAATTGATGAAGATCTTGAAAGGATCCTAGCAAAATATCCTTGTGAGGATCTTTGTAAGGATCCTTTAAGATTCTCAAGAATTTATAAGGATCTTTCAAGGATCTTAATAAGATCCTTTGAAGGATCGTGCAAAGATCTTTGAAGATCTTTGCCAAGAATTTAAAGGATCCTTGAAGATCTTGGCAAGATTATTGAGGATCTTACAGGAATTTAAAAGATCCTCAAAGATCTTTATTAAGATCCTCAGTAAGATCCTCGCAGATCCTCGTGCAGATCTTTAAGGATCCTTAAAGATCCTTCATATTATATTCATGCAGTGTTTGTATATGAGATAGTACATATTTAAATAAGTAAAATGCTACTTAAGTGAGTTAATAAGTAGTTGAATAGATAACAGTAATTAAACACTGTTTCCTTTCCGGTCTTTCCCTTGATTGCGGAGTTAAATGGGCTAATAGGAAATTAAATGTCATTTCTATCTGCAGCATTTAACAGCAAGGAATATGTACAACAGAGATCTGGACAGAGGACAGTGTTATTTTGTAAATGATCCAGCCATTCATCCTTTGTTTTCAACAACTAATGAAGACTACAGGTTTGTGATACTGCAGCCTTAAAATTCTACAACAAGTCAGACAGGGCCATCTCTCAAGGGACTCTGTTCCACTGCAACACTGTTTTTGGGAAAAATGACTGGACTTAAGTAGTAGTCATGGATAAAATCATGCACAGTACCTTAGGTAGGAAATTGGAAGTTAGTTGTGATAGTTAGAAACATGATCTTGAAGGTGTACTGATGATATAGTGTTAGTAATGTTTACTACATGAGGGGGAGTGTTGTATCGGCCTATACAATCACGAGGGGTGTTTCTTGGTGTTGCGGAAGCCATTGTTGGTTAGATTTTGTGTTGTGGTGTGGGTATTGTTCAGTGTCTTTTGAATCTTTTGTTTTACGTCATTTGGTGATCACACCATCCGCAACACCAAGAAAACTACCATCATGAGGCACAGCCGAGTGAATATATAGTGCCGATACAACACGGACGCAAATGTAGTAAACAACTTGTGAAATTCACATTCCAGATACAACTCACTTGCGGTTTTATCTAATTTACATATCAGATACAACTCACTTGTGAGTTGTATCTGGATTACAGATTAACCATGTGATTGGAATGGCTCATTTCTATTTGTTAGTACCCTTATGAATTATTAATGAATTTTACAAATGGCAATAAACGTTTATTTAATAAAGTCACAATGAATTCAGTACAAAAGAAAATTCCAGGCACCCCAATGAACGGCAATTTTAACACCTCAGGTGAAACTATTCCAAGAATTTACACTCAAGAAAATTAATTTTTAAACCTATTTCCTTTGGCTTATGAGAATATTCAGAGTTTAGGTGGGAATTTTAGAACAAATTAAAACTGAACCAAAAAATGCTCAGCCTTTGTGTTGTATTAATTTCAATAGCTCATGAAAAGTTGACCAAATTGACCAGACTTCTACTAACTGCCAAAAGATAAAGGTTTGTTAAAATAGTAATACTTTAATGTCTTCCTCCTTGACGAAAACGCCCTCATTACAACACATCTATGATTTGAAAAAAGTCCTCTTGAACAGAAGTGATAATGATCGCTTGTAAACTTTAAGTTAGGGTGATTTTACCATAGTGTTTAGTTGATGTGATTTTTTTTCATGATTACTACACCCACAGATTTACTAGTTGAAATAGTACTTGGTGACAATTTGCTAAATTATAAATCAATTTTCTGTATATTTGTGTTTATTCTTAGGAAGAGTGGATATGACAGGGGTCATCTTGCTGCCGCAGCCAATCACCGATCCTCTCAGGACTCCATGTGTGCGACATTCTTCCTTAGTAACATGAGTCCACAAGTTGGTGAGTAATGTCACAATTGGAATAATGTCCAGGGTTGTACACAAAGGGGACCACATGCATGCTGCTCTATGATAGGCTTCACAAAGTGTCCTCATCTTTAAAAGTTCACCACAGCACACATAATTCTGCCACATATGACGTATTATATGAAAATGACTACAAATAACTCTGAAGTTTTTGTTAAACAATATATTTTGCTTACAAACCTGGGGTCAATTCAATAAAATTTTTACAAGTGTAATTTACAAGTGTAGCCATTGTTTTCAACCCCTGAAACAATGGCTACACCTGTAAATTACACTTGTAAAAGTTTTATTGAATTGAGCCCTGGATATAATAATTATATCCAGGACTTATTGTACTGCTGAGTAGATATGTCAAAATGCCAGATTAATATTCAGCTGTTCATGTCCTCTACTCCTGATTCCTATCTCCTCATTGGCATTTTCCACCTCCTTTGTGCTTTTGTTATTCAATACTGCATAATGTTTCTTCATTTTTTCTGCTTTTTGCTGTCTTACAAAAGCCAATATTTTTTTGTTTTCGCCCTCCCAGTCCCCCATGCCAACAAAATTTCTAAATGAGCTTGAACATTGGCTCCCCGTGATTAACACTTAGATAAACTTGGAAAGCTATGCAACAGGTGGAAATAGCATTTAAAAAGATAAAAATTCATATAAAATCCCAAATTTCATTTTGTAAAATGTTGAAAAACAAGCTGTACCATGCAACAGTAATGCCAAAGAGGTTTCATTTGAATGGTCACACCATAGGATTTCAACAACAGACTAGAAAGTTAGAACAAATGGTACCATGCAATAGTAATGCCAAAGAGGTTTCATTTGAATGGTCACACCATAGGATTTCGTCAACAGACTCAAAAGTTAGGACTACACTGCATGTCTCCATAATTGACTCTGGGAGTAAATGGGTTAACATGGGAACTAAAACTGATAAAACTTGGAGAGCTATGCAACAAGTGGAAATACCATTTACCCAACCCTAAAATTCATAACTAACCGCTTTCTGTTATCAGAACGTCAGTTTATGTTGACCACCAACAACAGTCTTTAACCCTTTAAGCCCCAATCAATATCAAATTTCTCCTTGTAATATCAGTGGTTAATCAATCAGAGGGTTAATGAGAATTAAGGACATGATCACCCAAGATGAATCTTGATAATTTAACAACTTCTCCTTACTACTTCTATATGAAACATATGGGGATGAGAAAGGAGAATTTGTGTGTTGATATTAGGAATTAACTCCCAAGAATGCCAAAAATCAAAATTCGAAAAATCTCAAATTTCATTTTGTAAAATATTGAAAAACAAATGGTACCATGCAAATGTACTACCAAAGAGGTTTCATTTGAATGGTCACATCATAGGATTTCATCCACAGACTCAAAAGTTAGAACAAATGGTACCATGCAAAAGTACTGCTGAAGAGGTTTCATTTGAATGGTCACACCATAGGATTTCGTCAACAGACTCAAAAGTTAGAACAAATGGTACCATGCAAAAGTACTGCTGAAGAGGTTTCATTTGAATGGTCACACCATAGGATTTTGTCCACAGACTCAAAAGTTAGATCAAATGGTACCATGCAAAAGTACTGCTGAAGAGGTTTCATTTGAATGGTCACACTATAGGATTTCATCAACAGACTCAAAAGTTAGAACAAATGGTACCATGCAAAAGTACTGCCAAAGAGGTTTCAATTGAATGGTCACACGATAGGATTTCGTCAACAGACTCAAAAGTTAGAACAAATGGTACCATGCAAAAGTACTGCTGAAGAGGTTTCATTTGAATGGTCACACCATAGGATTTCGTCCACAGACTCAAAAGTTAGAACAAATGGTACCATGCAAAAGTACTGCTGAAGAGGTTTCATTTGAATGGTCACACCATAGGATTTCGTCAACAGACTCAAAAGTTAGAACAAATGGTACCATGCAAAAGTACTGCTGAAGAGGTTTCATTTGAATGGTCACACGATAGGATTTCGTCCACAGACTCAAAAGTTAGAACTACACCACATGTCTTCATAATTGACCCTGGGAGTTTAAGGATTAAAGGGTTGAAACGACTAAGCAAGCACCAAGTGTGGGAAAACGCATGCGACCATGTTATGATTGGTTTAGGTTCACTTCTGATTGGCTGAGAAAGTGGCTTAAAATTTTTAAGGCAATAACAAACTGTAGCAATGCGAAACCTTACCAAACACCAAATTACTTTGAACACTCAATTGAAAACCGCTATATCAGCAGTGTTTTCCTTATCAGGCGGTAACTGGTAAAATTTACCGCTTGAAGCAACATTTTTTTACCGCCTGCAATCACTTGGAGGTTTTTGAAATTCAACAAAGTGTTTATTCTATAATAAAAAATTATTGTTGTGCGAGGAATGAATTATAAAATTGTTGTAAGTTGTTTACCTTTGAAGGTCGAAGGTGTGCACACGTGAATTTGCCTAAAATAGGTTTCTAAATGAAGGAAATGGGGTTCCAGAGAACCTATCTCTACCTCCTAGGAAAGTGAGCCTCAGACGCACACTTTTAGTTTACCAATAACCGGTTAGGAATGCTCCCTTACATGCTGAGCTAAAATTTAGGGAGAACACTGTATCAGTCATCAACAACAGTGTTTTTAAGGGCCAATCCTACTAGAATACTACCAACTAGGTATCTTAATCGCCATAATTTGTAACTTGTTTTCTTAAGACAGGCTCAGGATTTAACCGTGATGCTTGGGAACACCTTGAAAGGTATTCACGGTATATGACAAGGTTTTACAAGAATGTGTACATCATTACTGGGCCACTTTTCTTACCAAAGTAAGTCTAAGATTGTTTATTAGCCTCGTATTTTTCTCCAATGTGTTGTCCAGAATTGGTAAAATGTAGAGATAAGAAATTTTTTGACATGCCTTATTTTAATTTTCGCATAAAACATTCCTTTTTGACATTATCGCGTTCGAAGAACGCAATCCTAATTTCGTGTTGGAGACAAATTTGAGATTTTTTTGGTAAACGGTCTTCCAAATGCCCCCCCCCCCCGCCCCTATTGTTTTTTTTTTTCAGGGGCTCATTTCCTCCGGAAATTCCTTCGAACGCGTCTCCATGATCTGTGATTACTGCTAGTTCTATAACATCATAGAATTTATGCGACTTTAGATAATCATAAAATTAAATTAAATCATAAATCGCAAAAATTTATATCGCTAGCCAAAGTTTCATAGAGTAAGATGTATCTCTTCGGTGTTTTAAAATACAGTATTTCATCTTATTTTAGACTGGAAGCAGATAATCAACTGTACGTGAAATACAAGGTGAGATGTTGTGCCGGAGGAGGGGGGAGGGGGGTACTCTCATATATAGGCTATATGGGTATGTGCCGCTGTGAAGGGTATGGTTTTCAAGCGGTTTAGTCTGGGAAAGGGTATAGAAATCAGAGAGTTTTGGACTAAAATAGGGTACATCAGTTACCAGGAAACTGATCAGTGGTATGAAGAATTAAATCTAGAATAGAAATTGAAACTCGGAGGAGAAAGAGCCTTCCCTAAACGGAAATAAAATCATCGCGGCAACATTGTTGACCGCTGGTTTTCCATTAAAAACACTAATAGTGATTCAGTTCTAAAAGTAGCAAGGATGGGATAGGGTAGGGATTTTCGGTGTCTATAGTCTAGGACAGGATTGCAAAATCAGCTAAACATGGTCTGGGATGGAGTAAGGGTTTCAGAGCCCCAGCGGCTTATTTGTGCCATTTCAGAGTCCCAGAACCTTATTTGTGTATTAAGGCCCGACCAAACGAACGCAACATTTCAACGCAACATCTTGCAACATTGTTGTGCTCAGCGTGTTACACGCGTTTGGCCATTCTGTTGCAACATGTTGCAACATGTTGGATGGTGTTTATTTATTACAATTTTGGCAAATAGCTTATAAGGATGGTTTGCGCGGGTGGAATTACACTTGGTAAATTCGAAAAAGTCATCAAAGTTTAGTTTGTTTATGTCAAAAACGATTTTGTCGCATTTAACTAAAAAAAGATACACTTTACGTGTTTCTAATTTAGGCTTTCAGCTTTTTTTTAAACGATCATCGTCTTCCATCTCTCCACGTTTTTGGCCAAGAGCGAGATGAGAGGCTCTTCGCTGAACTTTTTCTACGCCGACTCCAACTTACTATATCATGCAACTATCGGTAGTTTCGTTGAGCAAAATGGTAGCGCGGTTAATTCGCGTTTATAAAGATCGGTCATTTTGCGTTTAAAGTGCCCTGTATCGCGTCTAATGTTTACCCTGTCGACGAAATTATAATTTTATGTGTTTCCATTTTATAAGCGGTAAATTGATATATAGGTTTGGGTACTTTGTATTAAAACTGAGCGCTTACGGGGCTTTATGCCAGACACGGTCAAACTCCTTGAGTGTAACCTCAAGAACTGGCTCCTAGGAATCAGTGAGTTCGTTTTCCCGAGACCCTTAAAGACGAGGAGTACATTGCGTGTCGAGGGGGAAGGAGGGACCGGGGGGGACAACCATTTATTGCTTTATACCTCCAAACTCCAAAACAAAAGAGAAAGAAAAGAAAAGCAATCACAATGCGACGTCAACAAGCACGTCAACAAATTTACCAAAACCTATAATAATTAGCAAAACTGTTGTTTGAAATGGGAACTATAGTTGGCGAGAGTTCAAACTGTTTAAGGGTGCACGAGAGTTAGTGAGAATCAAGGCCAAACGAGAGCGAGAATCCAGAATTCTCATCGACTCAAATGAAAATTCGAGCGAATTCAAACTCTTTGAGAGCGAACGAGAGTCGCTTAGATAGTACGAGAGTCGCCGAGAGCGTACGAGAGTCGCCGAGATAGTACGAAAGTCGCCGCGAGCGTTCGAGAGTCGCCGAGATAGCACGAGAATCGCTGAGTTAGTAAGAGGGTCGCAGAGAGCGCACGAAAGTCGCCGAAAGCGCACAAAAGTCGCCAAGAGGCCAGGCTAAACGACAGCGAGAGATTGAAGTCTCGACAACTCTTGTTGTCGTGCGGCTCGAGCTTTAGTCTCCGCACATTTGCTCGCCAAAACACATTTGAATCAATGCTTGATAGGAAAAGAAAGTGCTGACCTCATTGAGAACGTTGGCAAATTACCATAATGTTTAATTAGCAAAAGTGTTGCTTGCACGTGCGTTGAAAAATTTAATCATCAAAAACAACAGTTTTGCACGTGCATTATAAATTTAATTCGTAAAGCAACCGGTTTGCACGTGCATTATTGAATTTAATTAGTAAAGCAACCGTTTTGCACGTGCATTTTAAATTTTAATGAACAAAGAAACAGTTTTGCACGTGAGTTTAAGTTTTGGTACATAAAGTTTGAATCAAATTGGCCGCGATTTCAAGTTGCGGCTTAAGAGCTGGTTTCCACTAGCGACGTAATCGGAAGCGAAGTCGGAGTCGGAAGCGTAAGGAGACTTACGTACTGGTTCAAATCAAGAAACGGAGCCGCAGTCGTAATCGGAAGCTCGTTTTCTTTTTATTTATCAATGCAGGTGATCGGCCAAAACTGTATAGCTGTTCCCACGCACTACTTTAAAGTCATCTTGGGAGAGACGAACGACAACCAGTTAGAAATGCAGGTCAGTTCTTCTTTTTGATGGAGTTAAGTGCAACCTCTATTAATAGGACACCCTCGGGACCAAGAGAAGTGTCCCTTTTATTGAAGGTTTTGCTGGTTTTGTTGAAGTGTCAGTTTGATCAAATTTTTAAATGTCGTTTTTTTTTTCTTTGCATTTTCGAAAAGAAATAATGTATTTAGTTTCCTGTCCAAACTGGTTTTCAATCTAATCACGGGAAAACGTTCTTTTTCGGTCATACTTTTCTCATTTGCACGGCCGTCATTAAGTACCGCGAGATTTTTTAGCCAATCACAAAGCGTAGCAAAGCAAAACCAAAGCGATTGCAAAATTAGTTTCAATGGAAATTGAAAAGCGCTCTTGTATAACAAATTAGGTCGTGTTCTATTGGGGACAACCATTTTCGGTTGGTTGGGTTGGTTGGATTTTTTTTCGTGTTCTTTTGGGAAAAAACCGTTTTCGGTTGGTTTGGTTGATCAACCATTTCAACCAGCTCTGAACCTGGTTGAAATGGTTGAAACCGCAAATGGTTGAAAAGTGTTCTATTGGGACACCTCAACCAAATCAACCAAAACCGGTTCAGGTTGAAACGGTTGATCCCAATAGAACACGACCTCAGATTTTCTGGTCCAATTTAATGGCCAGTGAAGCAGGCTTAACGCTCTTGTGATACCATTCGCCTCGCTCTGCTGACGAGTGTAAAAAGTGGGTGGGAAAGTAAATCCTGTCGGAATTTGAACAAACTTCTGGGCGTCTCGAATGAAGTGCGGAGGGGCGCGATTGATCAGTAACCGCTGTAAACAACATCACGTGCCAAACACATGCTGATCACATGTCTTAATATCTCTCGTTGCAGTCTTATATATTGCCAAATCAGCCAATCAATGAAAAGACACCACTGCACATGTTCCAGGTCCCAGTCGATACGATCGAGAAGGCTTCGGGACTTATTGTCTTCGACAAGATTTCCCGCAACAGAATAACGCAAATTCGACCAGAGATTCCCTTCAGCAGCTGAGGCGAACGGGCAAAAAAAACGAACATTTTTTTCACTTTGTTATTTGGCCGCTAAAGAGGAGTTTTGCGTGATAACAGAGGTACCCAGGAGGGGGATAACAGGGATACACGGGGGATAACCGAGATACCCGAGGGGTATGGCTTATCATATGCTTCATGAGTATGTGCCGCTGTGAAGAATATGGTTTCCAAACAGTTTAGTCTGGGATAGGGTATAGAAATTAGAGAGTTTAAATCTACAATAGGGTATAATTTACCGGGAAATCGATAAGTTATATGGAGGATTTAGTTTATAATAGGGAAGACCCTCCATAAACTAGTCTGGGACAGGGTAGGGATTCTTGGTGTCTTGAATAGGATTGCAAAATCAGCTGAACATTGTCTGGTGTGTGGTAAGGAATTCAGAGTCCCAGCCGCACACCACCACCCACAAATTTACATTATACTCCCCCCCGGGCGGGGGCGGGGGCGGGGGCGGGTTTGGGGGCAGAGATACCGCAATTTATTTTGGAAGCGTTGTAGTCGCACAAGCGCATAAATCCACGGAGGCATTTTTAATTGAATTACTTGAAGTACTTCAAAGCCCTTTACACGATAGAACTTTTGCCACAATATTACGATGGTTGGGTTCTTTTAGATTTGCGTGACTTTGAGCAATAGTCCGTCACGCAAATCGCGTCGAGCAATCTTTGCTGCACTTTTAATTCACCAATGCCAGCGTTAACGGTTAACCACTTCACTCCCAGAGTCAATTATGGACACATGTAGTGTAGTTCTAACTTGTGGGACTGTGGACGAAATCCTTTAGTGTGAGGGTTAATGTTCTCTCGTTATTCTAGGTCGCTTAAGTTTTCTACGGTATACAATTAAATATGAAAAACGTCCACATGCAAATCAAGTCACGACACAAATTATGCGTCACGCAAAATATGCTATGGTCACTAAGGCCCGGCTCGGACGCCGTGCTTCTCATGAGCCGAACCTAATACCCGCTGAATTGGTTCAGACGCCGAAATAAATTTAATATAGAGAAAATTGAGGATTTGGGTCAGTAGAAAACATTTAAATAATTTTAATGTTTCAATACATTTTTATAATTTGTGCATTTGAAGTTCGGCGTCACTAAATCTTTCATGAAATTAAAACTTAATCGCGTTCGAAGAACGCAATCCTAATTTCGTGTTGGTTGTCCTGTGGTTTATGTGCAGTAAAATTTGAGATTTTTTGGTAGACGGTCTTCCAAATAGCCTCCTAGGCAGACGTCCTTAGGGCTTGTCGCGCAATCTTTCCTCCCCCTCTCCCAAATGGCCGCCCCTATTGGTTTTTTTTTCAGGGGCTCATTTCCGCCGGAAATTCCTTCGACCACGTCTTCATTATTTGTGATTACTGCTAGTTTTACGTAAAAGCAACTGTCTTGCTAGACAAGTGACTGCATGATGTGTCATCCAGTTAAAGAAACGCGAAACGTTTGCGACAGCTACGTTTAGGGTGTGTTCGATTGACCCTATTCTGGAATAAGAATAAACGGAATAACCCCGAATGCCCGTTCAATTAAGTCGCTATTCCGATTCCAGAATACATGGAATGTATTCCAAGGAATAATTCAGAATAATGACGTCACTTCGTCCTCGCCTCGCGGCCTTTTTCAAAACAACAAACAAAATGGCTACTGCCGGCGACCATGTGCGAAGAGAATGAGTGGTTACGCAAAAAAGCATACTCCTGGAGTCGAGAAGAGACGCTTCCCCTCATTTCCTTGTACGAAGAAATGAAAGATACCGTATTTTCTCAATTAAACGCCCCCGGCGTTTATTTCAAACTTGACCTAGTGGACCCGGCCTTTCTTTGAATCAGCAGTTTTTTCTCGCCCGCCGTTTTTTAAAGAAATGGTTATTATTCGTTTTTCTTGGCAGCCGCGTGCCTTGCCCTTAAATCTTAAGTTTATTATACCACAAATAAACGTTTGAGGGGCTTACTTCCAACTTCCTCTATTATACCCGGCGTTTAATCGAGAAAACACGGTATGTTTCAAAACGTCAATTACAAAAAGAAATAAGTCTGGGAATTGATGGCTGTCTGCGTGTTACATCGCGGGCATTATTCCAGAAACGGAGTAGTCGTTTTATTGATCTACGGACGGAATGACTATTTTGGAATAATCCGGAATATATTCTTATTCCGGAATTGGGTAGACTACGAGTAGTCCCTCCTTTTTCCTCAGGGATAGTCGCCTTTCTCGCGTGGGGTAATTTTCACGCGCGCTCACGTTTCGCTCGATCTACTATCCCTGAGGAAAAAGGAGGGACTACTCGTAGTCTAGGAATTGGGTCAATCGAATGCAACCTTAAAGGTCAAATGAACCAAATATTTGACATATTTTATTTTAGTCCAATATTAGTACAATGTGTTGAAAGAGGACCAAATAAACATATTCTGAAGTTTAAAACTAATTGGACTTGGCGTCGCAGAGATATTGGAAGTTGAAAAATGAAACTTTTTGGCCTTCATAACCGTAGAGCGATCGGGAAAATTGTCGGGAAATTGCCGGAAACCAATAGTGACGTCACTATTGACCACCTCAAAGCAGTCAAGGATTGAAGTTGAAAGTCGGTGACTGAGCGAAAAACTATGGTGTTGTTCTCCGATAAACTGCAGTAACAATTGTCCATTTTCAATACGAAAACAGTGAAAATCTTAACGCAAGTTAGAATACTCATGTATTCGCCAGAAGAGAGGACACTGGGAACATGGTTGGCTCGCCAATAGTGACGTCATAATCCTTACCATTCCCACCACTTGAAACGCGCGGCCATTTCAGAAACGTTTTCGTTAAGTCTTCGGAAATCTTCGTACTTTTAGCTATGAGACTTACTTAAAGGCTCAGGAAGGCAAATTGTTGCGAAACTTTGCTTTATTATGGTTTCCTTTAACATTTAAATAGCTTTAAATGGATAAAGAAAAAAAAAATCAAATTTTTAGTTCATTTGACCTTTAAATACGTCCCGTTTAAATACGCAAATTAAATACGCCACGCGTGATGCGTGACACAGTTCACGTCACGTAACAGCTTGCGACTGTGTAAAGGCCCGTTTACACATACGATTTTTTGTGCAATTTTTGTCGCGCGCAAGTTGCATCTTCAAATCGCACGTGTAAACGGGCGGCGATTTCAGTGCGATTTGGGCGCGATTTGTCGCGCGATGTCGCAAAGGTTTCGAACATGTTCGCAACCTGATGCAACTTGTCGGCGATTTTTGGGAAATCACAGCAAATCAAAGCAAATGTCGCACCCGAATCGCACAGAAATCGCCGCTGGTTTACACTTGCGACATTGGAGGGCACGACAAAAATTGCATCAAAAATCGCATGTGTAAACGGGCTTTAACTGTCTAGCAATGTATGATGTGTCGCTCAATTAAAGTATTAACGTAAAAAAATATTTGCTTCAGCCAAATACGCTCCGTCACGCAAACTGAATCACGCAATGCGGAGTGATGCATCACACAATTCCAGTCACGTAACAGTCTGGTTTAGTGTAACTGTTTTGCTAAACAAGTGATACAACATATTACACGGTATGCCATTCAATTTAAGTTACGCACAAAAAAATTGCTTCTGTTTAAGTATGCCCCGTCACGCAGTGATTGATGCGTCATATAATTCAAGTGACTTAACTGTTTGCTTACAGTGTAGCGCATAATGCATTACGAAGTTCAAGTCACGTAAAACTTTCCTACAGTTTAAATACGTTCCACTTTGGATACACGTTTTTCAACGGTTCAAAATATTTCAATGTCAGAAACGACACAGTCACAGGTATCAGGATTGATATTCAAATTCTGCGACTGACACAAGTCTTGTTCGGCCTTTTTGCAGTAGCAGCCGCATCTTGTCGGATCCCATTCCTTCTTGTAATGATCACAGTGGGAAGAAGCATCTTTACACACGCATTCACAAGTAGCTGTATTCCATCGTTTGATCTCCAAATTACACTGACTTCCGTCGTGTCTGCATAAGCAGGAGCATGAATTTTGGCTCCACTTGTGTTTTACAAGGTCGCAATCACTTTCTTTCTTAATGCAGTCGCAGGCACATGCAGTGTGATTGTACACCGTGACGCCTGCCCAATGCGACAAGCGATGATGGATTTTAAAGACGTTGATATTCAATTCGTTCCGACGCGTGACTGTACAGTGATGAGTGTTCTGTGCTAATCCGCAACCTCCCGTACAGCGATGCAGGAGGACGGTAGGAGGCCAGTTCAAATATCCTGGGTCCTTTGGTACTTCGATCGCTGTTGGTCTTGGGCTACAGTTAGCTTCTGTCAGGGATGGAAATCCAGGCACTGTCAATCAATCAATAATTCAATCAATCAGTAAGTCAATCAATAGACCATTCTACAGTTGTGTACTATTCAATTTGCTCTTTTGTGAAAGCCCTTAAGAAAGAAATTATTACAAACTATGAATAACACTTTATTTTCTACCTTACTATTTTTACTTATGTAGCGACTCAACGCCATGTTACAAACTACTTTAATTATTTGTAAAGTCAACTTAGGCTTTGTTCACACTTGGTGCCCGAGCACGGTTCCCGAGTACTATTATACTATTATGGTGTGAACACACCATTTTTTCAAGTACCCACGCCAGAATTCGGGCACGGTGCCCGTGCCCGAGTACAAGGTCAAGACCTTGTACTCGGGCACTAAAGTGGGTACCGGTTCCCAGTGTGCACGCGTTTTGCGTTAGTTCCGAGGCACTACTCCCTCAAACTACTGCTTTTCGTACCCACAATTACTTATTACACTCAGGATGTGAACATGTTGGTATCTTGGGTACCCAGTGTCTGAACGCTGCACCATTTTATGCCGGTACCCAGGCACTAGTCCTCGGGCACCAAGTGTGAACATAGCCTTAGTTAATCGGGGGAGGCCAAAACACGTATAAGCTTTGTAGTTTCTTTTCGGTCTCCCTGCCACTTTTAAATTATTCTATTGTATTCTCCTTTGTTATTACTTGTGCTACAGAAACCGGGTTAAGCTCCGGCAGTTGTGAGCCATGAGACTTACCATTTATTGTCATAGTAGTGTTAACGCCACTCGAATGTTCAGGAAAATCGCTGGAGTCCTGGAGTCTTGTTGAATCGTCATATTGTGTGGAAGATATAGCAGGATTCGAATCTGGCATGGCGATGTCCAGATAATTTTCCATCGGCACTCCCATTTTTTCAAGAAGCAGGATGAGTCCTCGGGGCAGAGCCTGTTGAAAAACATGAAATAAAAGTGTTACAAATTTTTGAAGTTTTGGCTCGGTGATCCACTTTTCTTGCTAGTTAAATGGTCGCCGTAAAGATATACGGTATAAAAGCTGACGTTTCGAGCGCTAGCCCTTCGTAAGAGCGAACCCGAATCGAAATCCGAATCGGAATCCGAACCCGAATCGGAAAAACGGTCGGAATAAATTTTAATGACAACTCCCACCTACGCTCAAAATTCAACTTACATTTCGTAGTCTAGTGTCTTTGCATTAAAGTTTTCGATTTTGTTACCCCGACGGAGATAAAGTAATCCAGCTCCTTCCGTGACGTCACTCGACCCAGACCTCGTACTCGGTAATGAAATAAATTATGGCAATTTTTTGGGGGGATATATACACTTTAAAAGCACGAGGATGACAAATGCCCCAGGATTTTCCGGTTCATGTAGTTGTATAATAAATATCTGCTTCAGCCAAAAAATTTAAATGACAATGGAAAGCACCGCCTGGCAGTTGGCAGTTTCTAATTCCCGAGGAGATGGGCATTAGGAAAAAAGAAACAATATGCGTGTTGTTAAATGTTAGAAAAGAACGCTCACTTCATAAAAAAATCAAAATCTAAGACATAACTGAGCTTGCTATCTCCGCCAAAACGACGTCTAGTTACCATAGTTTCAAGATCAATGTGTGCAAACGTGTTACAAAATTGAATCAGCTTTCCCAACCATTAGCGTTTAAAATAAAAGACAAAGAACACGGAATCTACTTTTTATAGAAAAATAAATATTATACCAGCAGATGGACGTCCGTGAGAACTTGGCATTAAGACTATTAAGTGCGAGGATAGAATAACATTTCTTTTAAGAAAAAAGATCGATCGTATTTCTCGACCGTCTTTTTTTAATATTTATACCGGGTTATTACCGACATGAAAACTTCGAAATTGCTACAGTCAAACTTGTATTAAGCGGTCACTTCAGGCCCGACATTCAACCGAGAATGGGGAACTCACAGGTTTTACTGACCTAGTAAAAAGTACATCAAGGAAAGAATACTGACGTAGAGAAAGTCCCGTCACAAGAAGCTACAAGACGAATTGACCGTAAAGCGTTTTATACCTATCCTTATGATACAAGGAAAGACATTACAGAATTTGTTTACCCACAGGCCACGCACAAACGCATGCTCGATGGTTTTTCTTAAACTGTTGACCGTTTAATATAAGTGAAGACAATAAAAAACATAACTCGTTTGGTTCCAGATAAGAGCGCGACCGCTTATTAAATGAAGATGACCGTTTAATAGAGGCCAGGTTACAGTAATGAAGGGGAGAATTTTCCAGTACTTTTTTAATTGACCGCTTTCTTGTAATAGAGGATAACTGCTTCATACAGGTCCGCAACAATGAACTCTGTCTAAACCTTCGAACAAGTGAAATTCGGCTTGACTGTATTTTAGAAATAAAACAGTTCGAAATTAAATACAGTGTCGACGTTTGCGGGTATTAATACAAAACTTTTAAAGACGTTTTAATCAACTTTGTCAATGGAGATCCCAATATTTAGTATCAATGATTTCCGCTTTTTTAAGTTGCTCTTGCTGCCCTTTGTAAAATGATTTGAATTCATAAACCCGTGTGTTTACACAGCTTAGGCGCGAACGAAACATGAATAAGCGTTTACCAGTCGAAGAGGGGTAGAAATCAATTGGCCAACTTAACTCGACGGAAGTCACGAATGTAAAATAAACACGCAGTATCAAAGGAACACTTGCCGGCCAAAATAACAAAACGTCTCTTAATTTATTTCCATGTTATATCGCCAAGTGCAACCAAATATATAAATCAGCAAAACGGAGGCCATAGTTTGGAGGTTAAAAGCAGGATTGGAAGGATGGAAGTGGATTACAATCATCAAATTTGATTTCTAGACAGGCGGTCAAGAAATCAAGAATTAATTGTAATTTTTGTAAAATTTTGACTTTTTAGCCCTTTTTTGGTTTCTTGTCTTTGTTTTCATCGCTTTTGGCCATTTTTTCTTCCTATTTCAAGACAATAAAGCGAGCTCAAAGCAAGCTCCTGGCCATAATCAAGAAAACACGATATATATATATAAGCCGGGAAAGTGTACGATGTATAAATCAATTGAAAAGTACTTACTTTTGTCTCGGAAAGCGAGGTTGAAACTTGAACAACGAGAATTATCATGAAAGTTAGAGCGACCATTGTTGTAGGATACGTGTTAACACACTAAAAAATAATTTAAAAGCTTTGATGTTCCAATACTGGGTGGAATCGGTTGCGGTTTCTCATTGGCTAACTTGTTCATGGCGTCACGAGATATTTTCTTTTGTGGTTTCGCTACACTTGACTTTCCTAAACGGGGTTAATGTTCCCATCATTACAGCTATACAATATAATTTGTCACAAGGACAATATATATTCCATTCCGTAATTGAAAATAAAATAGTTTCATTTGTTTCCACGGAGAGCATTACTAATGGCTAATGGGCTCCTAGAAAAAATTATAATCACAACAGAATGTTTTCTATGGTTTGCGTCAAAAACTGCTTCATGTTTGCACAGGGAAAACCAACTTTATCACGTTTCGGCAGATGGTTTCATTACTGTACGTATTGCACCTTTCGCTTTCGTTGTCGCAACGGAAATCTCGGTTTTCGTTTGGAATTACAGTAAGCCATATTTTGGAGGAAGTAGAGGCTGAAGGCAGGCATGAACGTAATGGCAGCAAATACAATACGACATAATAGGCTTAAAACGGTGAAATTCACGCGGTTCTGCACGTGCGTTTTTACATGTTTGTACACTTTTCTTCCGTTTTCAGTCAACTGTGGGCAATAACAACATGGCAAGGAGATTATGGAGAAGCCGAACTTACGACAGTGAATTGGATGCTGCGATCACCAAATGACGTGTGATTAAAAACAAGTCTCAGAAGGCAACAAACAATTCAGCTCACAGAACAACACAATAGCGAACCAATAGTAGTTTCCTCGGCACCAAGAAATACCTGAATTTTCCGTTCTGTAGAAAACCCTTGAGGGCCGCCCTTACGAATTTAGCCCTTGGACAGCTTCAAACAATACTTGAAACAATACTGAAGTACGGGAATACTGAACTATTAAATGACGTTTTCCTTGGCGATATCGTCGTGTTTGCTTCTAAGACGCCCAAAATAATAAGTTCATAAGAAAATAATGCGCAATTTTTAAAATGTTTAGGTTATTTTTGGAACAGCGTGCCATTTTTACGACTGCCAATCATAGCACTAACAATGCTTTGAAATGGGTGCTGGCGACCAAGAGACCTTATTCACTTTCAATTAAGCTATTTTACAGGCTTCTTGCTAGTAGTCCGTTGTAAAGCAAACCTAAAACAAAGATGAATTTTACGTCAGCTAAGAAAGACTGAAAGAAGCGAACAACTGTTTATTTAGCTGGAAACTTTCGTTCTATCTGATTTCGTTCTCAGAGCCTTTTCTTTGCCCAGCGCTTAAAAGGTGACGACTTAAAAAAAAAAACGAGGAGACTTGTAAACGATAATGGTGTTAAGCCGTGTAGTAAATGTTCCCCATTTAGCAAAAGTCCTTTTTAACAATAGCGGGAAATAGATAATGTATTTCTAAGAGTCACTTGTATACCTGCCAAGTCTCACGCCTGTGAGTCCAAAACTCCGATCTCGCACCTACTCGCGCCTATGGAGCAATTTGTCACGCCTGACTTACAGATTTGAGCTATCAGCCTTAACTGATCGCATGATCCAATTAAAAATATAGTTACGTTCATGAAAATATGGCACTTTTTTGTAGGTTTTTATCGTTCTGAACATTACAATTACAGCTGGATGTTATTAAACGGAGGTCTGAGGTTCATGGAAACTTCCGAATTCTTCGGAACATCTTCGGAATAAATCGGGTTCACTTCGGATTTGGTCGGGTCGCCTTCGGAAATCCTGGCACTCGGAAAAAGTTGGCAGGTATATAGTTGTAGAGTAAACTAAGTAGAACGTCGAGATAACAGGATAAAAATTTGCAGTGTTTTCCAGCATCCCAAGTGTTTATTCTGTTGCTAAAATCATAAAGACATACTGACTACTGCTATTATTCAACCACCAGTATTTTTTATTATTCAACACATTGATACACTGCCTAAATATGGACATAAAGCTCTCGATATACGTTAGATCTGCATGACATATATCCAGCGAAAAGAAAGATTAGATTTTGCCAAAACTTGCTCTGCATGGCCCCAAACATGCGTTTTGTAAACTTTTCATGGAAATCACACTGTTTTCCCGAATTGGCGATGATTTGTGGTAAGTATGACGATTTTGAGGTCTGGAACGCTAAAAAGTGAGATTTCGCCAAAACGTGCTCCGCACGGCCTCAAATTACGTGCGTTTCGTGCACTTTTCATAGAAATCGAACTATTTTTCCGATTAGTATGCACAAAGTGCGGCGGCGGATACCAAAAATGCGCGAAATATTCACGAACAGGCTTCGTAATGTTTGTGCATCAATAATTGCACCTTTGGGAGCCAACAAATGTTTAAAAAGTTATGACCAACAAACAATTTATTTTTCCATCTCACAAACATTAACTAAGCAAATGCATGCAACTAAGTAAAGCAGCTCAAAATAGACGGAGCGGTTATAACGCACGCTTTTGGTTTCAAGTCGGGCTTTAACGGTCTTGTAAGTGCCCCTGCGGTACAAGAATTAATTCAATTGTTTTACAGTTGCTTTTCCGGTCACACAAGATGATTCTTCACGCACGTTACTAAGTTATTTGAAACTTTCATCAGTTTTTCGCAATCACTCGTGCATGCAAGGTCAACTTTAACTTCAACTTCAACTTTATTACATTCATTTATCTGTTGCTCGAAAAGAAAGAAAAGGAGATCGTTATCGAATGGAATTCTCGCCAATTCCGACAATAACGTGAGTTCCTTTTACTTGATATGTTTCGTTTCGTCATTTTCCTTTTTCTTATATTGTAAATATATCCAATTCATCCATGAGCTTGAAGTTGCTATGTCGACCGTATGACGTCACTAACACTTCGCCGCAGGCCACATACCACTTTAAAAGAACGAGAAGCACACAACTTTAATTTAGCCAGCCCGACTTGTTTTTACTTGGGTAACTAAAGGAAGAGGAGGCTGAAAGGTGCTTAAACATGATTGTTAAAGCTGACGTCAGTGAATTCGTATATCACTTATTTTTTTCTGGGCATTTTGTCAGTACAGACGATAAATACAGTAAATAAAAGCAAGGGAGGGACTTAAACTGGATGTGAGTCTGCCATTGAAGGGATTATAGAGAAAGACATAACTCAATTTATAAGTCGGGCTTGGCTTGTAGCCAGCCCGACTAATAATAAATCTTGTGTTTTTACTTGGGTAACAAAGGCCCGGTTAAACGTCGAACTTCACATGTGCCGAATCTAATGTAAATGAGCAAGAACAATAGATTTCGCTCATTTGCATGAGAATCGGCACATGTGAAGTTCGACGCTGTGAAAGGGAGGCTTGTTATTAAAACTTGCGTCACTTAATTCGTTTATCACTAATTTTTTCCGCATTTTTTCAGTACAGACAACAAAGACACAAAATAAAAGCAAGGGAGGGACTTAAACTGGATTTGAGTCTGCCAGTGAAGGGATTATAGAATCATTAAGCCCACGAAAAAGGTCTTTTAATTTTTCTTGATCACTTAAAAATGTATATAAACATAAATTTAAACATCCCGGGATTTCGGAGTATTTGTACAGAGATAAGCCCTCGATGGCATCCACCACTCTCTTAAGATTTTATCTGCTTTGTTTCAAGAGAATTTGTTGTCAGCACATGCCGTCTTCAGTAGCTGTTTATGCCTGAGACACATTTAGGCAAAATTTGGCGAGATTCGGTTTTACCACGGTGAGGCTATAATTTTGCGTGTACATCCAGGGATTAAGATGAGAGAAATTCTACGTCAGCTATTTGTTTCGAGGTGCCGGCAATTTTATTGAATTTTTGTTTATAACTAAAATAACAAGCGCGAGGAAAAGTGTTTCATGTATATAGACTGCTAGCTGTCCCGTTCTCAGTCAATCGAGCGGGCGATCTAATCACTGCAATATTTGTTTCCTTATTTAAGTGGCGTGCCTGTAAATTAGCTGCAGAATATTCGCTCGTCCACTATAAACAGTGTTTGCATATTTTTTTTACATTACGAAAACAATCTCGACGAGACTAGACTTTGCTCGACTGCTCGACCATACAGCAGTCTAACATGTTTACAGTTGTATATCTAATCATATTTGTACACATCTAGGTACACTTACTCCTTTAATTAGTTTAGATCTTTCTTGGATGTAATATTTTGTGTTTATTCGGTGTAAAAACAATAAAAAGAAGAAAGAAACGAAAGCAGTTATTTTGTCCAGTCCCTTTACCTATAAAAACAACTGCCGTAAACAAAACACACACAAAAATTCTTCGGTATTTAAAACAATGGAATTTTTCTTATTGAAACCACCAATAGGAACATTCCCTGAATAGTATTTGACGAATTGCATATTTTTGCGTAATTTTTAAAAGCCTTTCTGACACCTAGTTTTTTAACCCGAATAACCGGGAAATAAAAGATTACTTTCTTGGCGCAAAATGCCTAGACTTACAGCTTTTGTTTGAATTATATGAAATGCCTTCAATATAAATGTAGCGTTATTATTAATATATTGTTTAATTCTGAGTTTGTCATCCTTCAAGTGCGCGTGATTATCGTAACAGTACTGTTTGAGGAGCCAAATTTTACGTTACGTACTCCAGAAGATTCAAATTGAAATTTGTCCGTTAAAAATTGTTTTACAATGCTTACGAAATCATTCTGTGTTTGTATTGTCTCGTCGGTGTTTCTACCATTAAAAGTTTATTGAAAAAAATTTCGCTCAATTTCTTACCGTTAATGCAGTTTGTTACAACTGGATTAATTCGTAAATACACTTACCTTAGCTTCGGAGCAAGGCGCTTGACAGAGGAGAAGAGACCAAAGGAGAATTTTAACCAACATTGTCAGCCGGCGTCGATAGAGTTGTGTTGAAATCAGTCCGTGAATGATTTGTATGACTTAAATCAGAACTTTATGCAAATCGTGATTTCAAATCAGCGATCCGTGAAATCTATGCCCAGTATTGACTTGCTGTCGTTTAAGGTGTAACATTTCCTTGGTACGGTCGGCTGAACTAGTGTTCTTAGAGAACCAGGAATGTTGAAAAACTTTTCCCTTCTATATTTCTTGATAAACATGCAGATAAACCCGCAATAATAGCTGAAGTGTTATTTAGCGCCTGAATACATTCAAAAACATTTTTTGCGCGCGCCCGACGTGAGCCAAATCTAACAGACGATTGCCGCGCAATATCGTTTTATAAGCAAATCGTGACCTTATACAACTTTATTAGAATGTTCAGCGAGCCGAAAAAAATATGCCTACGTATTTAATAACACGTTTTCGGGATGTTATACTTATCGATTCAAGTGTTCAAGTGTTTTTATGGAAAGTTTAACGGTATCGTTTGTTATTTATCAAACCGTTTTTTTGCGTGCTTCGCCAGCACAAAAAACGTGCGCGCGACACTCCCGCGTTGCTATGCATCGCATCGTCACATCAATTTATCTCTTTTTTAGCGTAGATACGCAATGCGTGCATATTGACCTACGGTGGCGATAAATCTTTTCATTTTGCTGGTCGCGAGCCCAAGAATAGCTACAAGGGACTAAACATAAAAAGCTGACCACTCCTAAAACAGGAAGGCTATACTTACTTACGTAAATAATGGGAAGTTATTTTACCTAATAAGTGTTTTCTTGGATCCAGCGGACTTCCGAATTTTACCTACGTAAATAAGAGGAAAAAAACTTTTCCCAAACGAACATCCGTTCTTTAATCCGTGTGCTCACTCTAAGCATACTTGGACCGAATACTGAGGCGGATCTAGGGGGGGTTCGGGGGGTTCGATCGAACCCCCTAAATTAAAACAGCTAACGCCAAAAACTTGTAAAAATATAAAATAAATACAGAATGGCATTTTAACTTAAAAAAATGAGATATTATTTATGAAAAATGATGTGAAAAATGAAAAATGAGTGGGCGGAAATCGCGTTTTCGAGGAGCCCGCTACAGTGGGGACGCCTTCGGCGGCCCCCTTCATCGAACCCCTTCTGCTAAAAACCTGGATCCGCCCCAGCCGAATATATGGAAAATGTGGGAAATATGGTTACACGTCTTTTTGTATAAAGAGCGAATATTGTTATGTTCCGTCTACTGCCCAGAATTCTGCAACTTTGAACTGTTTTTCAAGCTTTTTGTACTTACGCTTTATGCAGCGAAAAAGAATAAAGTTCATGAAAGGTTTCAAAATTCCTTATTTACGACGTTTCAGCACTCTATAGTTTTTTTACTTCCTTATTTTATTTAAACGAAGTCGGTATTGCACTATCGTCTGTACAGTGGGCACGATGAAATTTCATGATAGTCCGGCGATGATAGTCGAAACACGCGCTCTCGTTTGACAACCAGCTATTATGCACTAGCAGCAACTATCACGCGCTATCATTCACTTTGAACATGTTCAAAATTTCAATGATAGCCGATGAAAAGTTTTGATCGTTTGACCACGCGCATGATAGTTGATGATGATTTTTCGGTCAGCGTTTGCCACCTAGAGTAGCGGGCTCAGCTGCAACTTATTAAAATTGGGTGGAAAAAGTCAACAGCCTCTTTCGAGTTCTGAAAACAAGAAACTATCGAGCCAAAAAAAGGTTGTTTATTGGTCGTACAATAATAGTTGAGTCAAACTAGATGCCACTGGGTGACTACTCACGTGACGTTTGACCAACTCTGTCAACTATAATCAACTATCATGCGCTACCACGCACTGTTTGACCGGTAGCATGATTTTCAACGATAGTAGATGATAGTTTGGAATAAAAAGTCTCACCCGAACTATCATCGACCTATCATAAGACCTGACTCTAATCGCAAACTCGTCTGTTCCCCAAATACTTTGTGATATTAAACAAATGAAATTGTTATAATTTGCATATTTCATTTATTTCCTGTGTCTGCCACCAATATCATGATTTTATCAAAAGCTTTAAAATAATCTGTAACCCTACAGATCAGCTTCTGTATTGTTATATTGTCTAACCTTTATTATTTTCAATTACATTACTTTTCCCTGCCTCGAATATTGCAGGGCAACTGTATTTAAGTTTATATGTCTAATAAAGTTTTGTTTATTTGTTGTTGTTGTTGTTTGTTAGTTAATAACTTGTTGATTTTTCCAGTTTCTTTTCAGGCTTGTTCATTCTATTTATAGCACTTTATGAAAGCTGAAAGTTGAATTGAACTCTTGAATAGGTCGATTTTTTTTCGGTAGTGTAGCAGCTCTCAGAAACCTCAGTTTTCGTTGGCCTTGTAAAACACAGCTGCTATTGTTTATAGGGCTAGGGTCCATTGTTGTGTTGTTTGTTCTATTGTTCTCTCAAAGGGTATCGAACCAATGGTGTGAGACCTTACGAGAGCTGCCACATCGTTTTTTTCCTCGCCAGATACATTAGCGTACAGTTGACACAAAAAAGCTTATAGTACCTCGGGTGCTGTTGCCTTTAACATGTAATTTTGTAATATAACGATGAGTTGGATTGAGGTTTTGTTTCCCCGGCTTTCGCCTCGGGGAAGTGACGTTTTTTGGGCGAAATTTCGTGGTCTTGGATATCCTGATGATATTGAACAACTATTCACTGAAGTGGAAGTGGCCCGGTGATAGATATTTACCGGGCCGCGAAAACTAAAACGGTGAGATAATATAGCACGAAAATGATGATTTTTAACTCATTTATTCCTGTCAATGATTACAATTTTCGCGCGCAAATGCTTGGAGGTGAATAGCACTTGTTATCCCGAGTCAGAGCGCGCCAACAACGCCATCCACTGTTTTAGTATGTACTAAATATACTTATCAAATTGAATGATAAACGAAGAAATAAAATCGCCTAAATCTACGCCAGTTAAAACCGGGTTTCGAAACCGCTGTCACGCTTATGAACCTTCGCTCAAGTGAATAATTAGTGGTGTAATATTTCTTGATTTGAACGTTGCATCTGTGAGTTATAGAGGTTCATAATCCAATATGCTAATAAATGTGACGTCAACATTTAGTAATTTATATTTTTTCTCCTTGGGAATTCGAGTTATTGTCTGGCAAGTTACAATATTTGGTAAAATTACTCATAAGCTGTAACCGACAATAATATAAATATGAATGTTTATAAAATGTAGTTTATTTCCACCAGTATGTTTTTGCATAATAAATTAGTACTCTTTTGGAGCCTTATTATTAAGGAGCAACACTCAAATAAAAAAATATCGGGCTCGCTTATTTATTCACTTGATGTAGAATCCATATTTGTGGTACACCTGTAGGCTTAAAGAGGCCATCCACATGAGTTTTCATCCTAATAACATCAATAGAGAAAGTGGAATCGAAATTCCTGAAGCATGGATGTCTACTATGGAGTCAAGATCAATAACCACAGGAAAAAATACCTGATTCCCATTTTGGGATTTTTTAGGGTATTTACAGAACACCAACAAAATTCCCAAATTTGGCAAAGTGAGACAAGTCCCAACCTGGGAATTCCCAACCACGTTCCCTGGTTGGGAATTGTCTCACTCTTCCAAATTTGGGATTTATATGGGTATTTTTTAAATACCCTAAAATATCCAAAAATGGGAACATGTTAATTAGCCCTCTTGGCCTCATTTTCATGAGGCGACCCACATGAAAAGTGAAATGTTTTTCAATTTTGGTTTTCCGTTTGTTGCACGAATAACTATGTTTTCCCCGCCAGTTTGTCCAATTTCTTGTTGTTCTTCGCTAGTGTCATACGACCTGAGACTAACAAAAAAATAAAGGTTTCTGACCTATTGCTTTGGGGGCCCAAAAAGACGTGTTGGTCGTTGTCCAGTCGCGGAATTGTAGGCGTTTGTACGCCGACGTGTTCGAAAATGGCTCTGTTGAACCGCAAGCGAGCAGAGAGCCTTCCAGTGAACCAACTCCTTAAGTTTTCTTGAGGATCTCGTCTAGACCACCGTTCTTTTCTAAGGTTCTGGTCGTAACTGGTTCACTAGAGGACTCATATCTCCAGGTGAAGCTTCCATCCCTTGCTGTAACTTTATAATTGCCGCGCCTAGTGCTCGTTTTTGCCCAACAGTAAGCCCTAAATGCTCTATGTCCTTCGCCGTGAGCAGTTTAAGGGCGTCTTCATTATCGAGATCTTCTTTCTTCAGCGCCTCAACGGTTGCATCTTTTAAAGCAATACTTTTTGACCAGCTATTGAGATCGAAACTCGCCATTTTTTGCAAAAGAAAAACTTGTATCTTAGCTTGCGGTAGCTCGCTATAACTACAAACGCTATGAGGTTGCGCACATGGCTTAGCGCTGATATATCTCATATTTAACAGTTGTTCATCGAGGACGAGCCGAATATGAGCTGATATATATAACCAACGAGGCGCCGCGCCGAGTTGGTTATATATCAGCTCATATTCGGCGTGGCCGAGATGAATAACTGTTTTAGTAAATTTTCAAACACTCAAATAACTGGAAATTGGAAAAAAATTATTTCCGTTTCAAAAAAATACGTGACTGTCACGTCAGTGAACAAGTGTCACATGACCGCTTCGCAAATCGAAAGCGAGTAAAATTAATGCTAATAAGCTGCGAGATCGAGAAGAATGTTTCTTTCAAAAGTAGTTTCCTTCAAAAATAGGTTTTAATCGGACTAGCCGAAATGGTTATGGATTTGAACATTAGAATTGTGGAAATTATATTGCGGACGAGGAAAGATTTGCCCGCCGTGCACGTGCACAACGTGCTCCCCGAATGTCGCCATTTTTTCCGCGACGGTTTTTTTTTTCGCGTAATTCGTCATCATTTTTCCATATTTGGGCAAATTAACCAATAACGACTCAGATCGGTAGCGGTTGGACCAATCAGAAGTCTAGAAAATCATTATCGAGAGGTGAAAATTTACTAAAGCTCGTTATCCGTATTTAATCTTGATAAACAGGTTTCTCACCGGCATCAATAGAGAAAGTGGAATCGAAATTCTTGAAGCTTGGATGTCTACAATCAAGAAGCACAACAGCCGATCGATAACAAATCGGACCTGCGAGGGAACAACATCTGGTCGGAATCATAACGAGGATTGAAATGCACCAATAGCAGCAAACCAACGTGCTACATAAAGCGACACGGTTGTGCCTAAATCATACCGTCCAGAAGGACGTCGGACACCTTATCGAGACTTACATAACGTAATGTCGACACTTAGAAGTTTATTTTCAATACATTTTTAAGTGTAAAAAAGAAAATCTAAAATCCCCACTCAGGATTGAACCTGTGACCTCAGCTAGGCTTAGGCTTCCATAGCCTACCGTACCACTGTACCACCTCACGCTTCTTGGGTTGCTTAGTCCTAAATTTAACTATATAAACTGCTACCCCCACCCTCAACTGAAAGCTAACCAGTTACTCCGTGATATAAGTCTCAGTAAGGTGTCCGACGTCCTTCTGGATGGTATGATTTGGGCTGGTTAGGGGCAGCAGTTTATATAGTTAAATTTAGGACTAAGCAACCCGAGAAGCTAGGTGGTACAGTGGTACGGTAGGCTATGTAAGCCTAAGCCTAGCTGAGGTCACAGGTTCAATCCTGAGTGGGGATTTTAGATTTTCTTTTTTACACTAAAAATTTATTGAAAATAAATTGTAAGTGTCGACATTACGTTATATAATAGGCCATTTGCACGATGACGTCATTTGACTACTACTACCAGAATTCATTTCGTTTTTCCTTTCTTATTTAAATTTTGTAATCCCAGTGCGGTTTAAATAACAATAGCCCTAATTTGTACTACAAAACAAAAAACTGAAGGATTCTGGTAGTAGTAGTCAAATGACGTCATCGTGCAAATGGCCTATTCTCAATAAGTGTCCGAGGTGATCCAACCTGATTTTGGAGTATCCATTCTAGTCACGACCCAAGAAGAATTAGTACAACTACATCAACCTCGTTCCCAGGGGCTTCTCGATTTTCAAAATGGCGGTTTGAGAGGCAGCCGCCATATTGAAAACCGAGAAGACCCTGGGGACGAGCTGTTAAACCTCAAATTCGTTCAATAACTGCTGACCTGCGATTTTTTAGTTTTTATCACACCCAAACCATCAGAAATTAAAATACATACTGCTATTCCAGGTAAACGTGATATTTATTGTCACGAAACAGTACAGATTTAACCCGTCACCTTAAAAGTCTTATAATAAAATATTCTTATAACAATCTGTTATTTATTTGAACAAGACTACATCAGTCGTCTGTTTTTACCCTTCACCGAACAAAGACGTTTTTTTAATCAAATGACCCCTCGTGTAGATTGTCATAAAGTGTCCTACACACAAGTGCAGTTGTACTTCAGAAAGGAGGTTCCCGGACCACACACAGGTTTCGGTGTCGGACACTCACATTCACACGTCTGTTTGTTGAGGACTTTTCCCTTGCGCTTGCAGCGATTTTTTACTTTTTGAGGGCAGTCGCAGTCGCACGTTGTTTCGTTCAGAGATTGTCTTACCGCCTTGTCACAAGTAGGCGGGTTGCTGCATTGACAATGACATGAAATGCGGCTCCATGTGTGCTTAACTGAACACTGGCTCCCGTTTGATTTGCACTCGCAGCCACAGATGTCAACGTTGTAATTCTGAATGGATTTGTTACAGGCTGATTCCCTTGTTCTGCAGTTACAGGCACAATCAGTGTGGTTGTACACTATGAATGTTTTCGTCTTCATGTTTAGAGTCCCCTCCATCATCGTGAATGACTGAACTTTGTATTTAATCTCCTCCTGTCTCGTTACCGTACAGTTAAAATCATTTTCCTGAAGACAGCTTCCTACACAGCGGTGAAGAATGACGTGGGACGCATGCAACCAGTTTTCACCAGGTGCCCTTGGAAGCTCGACCATGGTAGGAAACGGACGGCACCGTGCAAGTGTACCATTGGGGGAATTCACAGCTGAGTTTGGATTCCCTGAAAAACAAACAAACAAACGTGGTTTTCAGTCGCATTAAAAGATTTGCAACAAACCGTTGAGCATGGCCGGACCTACGTCAGTATTGACCTGACTCGTACCCAAGCCCCTTGGAACTTCAATCAAATGCAAGGTCAACCTTCTTCGCCCTTCCCATGCTCCCTTGCACTTCCGAAAGCCAGGCAGAGTATTGAGGGATACTATCCCAGCCGTGTTTTCATGATTATAGCCAGGCGTTTGCCTTAAGGAGGCTCGAAAGGGTTTCTTACAGCTTATATACATGTCAGAACAATTAAACATTAAAATTTAATGGCCTTAGTCTCTGAAACAAATTATAGATAAGCTTATGACAGGGTTGTTAAAGTTTCCTTCAAGACCATTTATGACGTCATATCTGTTGTCATGGTAACTATAACCCTCCAATACTGATGTACTCCAAAGACATACCCCTCAAAAGTCAGTTGTTTTAATCTATCTTTAAAACTAACTCGGTTATCTATGTTTATTAAAAGTTTGCAATATTCTTCACTTCCTGTGTAAATTTGAAAAACATCTCTATTGTGGAAATCGAGATAAATCGAAAAAGGCCTTTTCCAGCCATGCTCCGTCACGCGTGACCAGTAATCCAAAGAATGAAATGAACATTTGAATATTTCTTTGTAACGTCCGAGATTTGAATGAAACCTTGAAGATCTCTGTGGAAAACACTTTTAAAGTCACATATTGACGGAAAATAACTTCGCTGCACGCATAAAAAAAACTAATATTGTTCGGATATGTAACATTTCAAACAAAATGATATTTTGTTGCTGTTTGTTTCCGAAAATGCGGTAAAATTCTCACGGGAATTCCGAATCTCGGAATGAATTTTCAAAACCGACACGTAATCTTGAAAACTCCATTCAATTTTCAAAAATACTGGTCACGCGTGACGGAGCATGGCTGTAAAGATTAAAAAAAAATTGCACTCTACAGTGTTTTTCTAAAATGTCTCGAATGTTAGATAAATTTGAATGCTACTTGCATGAAAAATTTCAACATAGGTCACCGAGCAAATTTTTGAGATAAAGAGGAATATTTTATGCTCGATTTATTTCCGGTTCGCGCGATTTTACGCAGCGCTACTTTTTGATAGGAAAATCAGCTGATGTGTGCGTCAATGCATGACGAGTGCACGTCGCGCGCGCACGCAGCTGAAAACCCTTTCTAGCCTCCTTAAGCATGTTTTATTATCTTCAAATAGAAAGAAAAAAATTGCCACGAGTGATGAAACTAACGAAATATTAACTTAAAGAATCTGACCCACCCAGTTTGCATTGCGCGCCTGCATTGGGTCATCCGCCATTTTCAGGGCCCCCGAAAATCCATACTGTATTGTAGATGCAGTGTTGTAGATGAGAAATTCACTTGTGCAAGAGGTGATATGCTTGCCCAAATATGGAATAGAGCCGTATCATAACAATAAGAGAAGCGCGCAATGCAAACTGGGTGGGTCAGACTCTTTAAAAGACAAAATAACGGATAAAAGAGGAACAATTCCACAAGAATGGCAAGTTTGATTTCTTGACCGCCTGTCACGAAATCAAATTTGATAAACTGTAATCCGCTTCCATCCATAGTTAATAGAACAAACTGGTTATGAAGCTCAACAAATTTCAAAAAGAGTGTACAAAGCTGCTTTGTTTTATGTTGAACGAACCGTGACTGTACATACATACATACATACATACATACATACATACATACATACATACATACATACATACACACATACATACATACATACATACATACATACATACATACATACATAAACTTTTTTTTCTCGAATTTAAGAGTAGCTTTTAGTAGCTAATTTCTCCGAGAGAAAAATAACAAATAACAAAATATACAATAAAAATATTCAATATCATTATAAAATACAATTCTGTGCAATATTTACAATTTACGGCTAAAATGAAATAAATCTGTTTACTAAGTATTTTAAAATACTGTATTAAAATTTAAAATTAATTTACAAAATGTTCCAATTCACATTAAGTTAAGGCTAGCTAATGCTTTTTTAAAGTCATTAAGGTTCAAAGTTCGAACGTTGTCCGGCAGTAAATTCCATTGTTTAACGGCATGATAAGAAAAAGAGCGAAGGCCATAAGTAGTAGTTTTAGGTGGAGGGAGTGTCAAAATGTAGTTACCACGTAAATTATAGGATGACGTACGGAAAGTAAACATATTCCTCATGTAGATAGGATTGTTATGTTTAATGTGTTAGCCCAAAATGTTTCTACTGGTCAGTTGCTCATATGCATTTCAATACCTTTTGTGTTTTGCGCACGGTCAAGGCAAACGAACAAAAGAAATGGAGAACAAAAACATATAATAAAGGACTGACTGAGTTTCATAACCAGTTTAGTCTATTAACTATGTTCCATCCTTGCAATCTTGTACTTTATCTCCAAACTACTGCATCTGTTTTGCTCTATAGAATCATTCTATCCAATTAAGTTGTAAGCTTATATTTAGTGGTATTTGGCAATTTAAAAAAACATCAAAATTAGTTTAGTCACATTTTGTCATTCCGGCCAGACAGTGCCCCTTTTAGAGTGAAACAAACTGTTCCTTACGTAGGAGAGACAGAGACAGAAGAACAGTAAATAACCGATGAGTATGTACTTACATGCGGTAGTGTTTATCCCATCAGGAGCAGCAGCAACTTTACTAATCATTGATTCACTTTTGGATGAAGCAAAGACAATATTGCTGTCACTTACGACGCCTGTCCATTTACGCGGTAAATCCTGTAAACAAATTAACAAATAGATTCCCGATTAATTTTAGCATGCATCTATTCAGCTACAGATCACAGATGACATCAAAATGTGGTCAGTTAATTGATTGGGGTGGCTTGACACAAGCGATAAACTTGAAAAAAATTAGCCCAATTTTTTCAAGATGCAATCCATTTCCATCCTGGCCATCTGCAGCCCAAGACACTTATTTTTACTCTTAGAGCACTAGTAGAATAATTTGAAACAAAACTGGATCATTATGTTTGGGTTTTCACTGATATAAAGACTATTAATGTTGGTTAGTCTGTGCACTAGTAGAATAATTTGAAACAAAACTGAACCATTATGTTTGGGTTTTCACTGATATAAAGACTATTAATGTTGGTTAGTCTGTGCACTAGTAGAA
Organism: Cladopsammia gracilis; assembly: GCA_022457155.1. Lineage (NCBI taxonomy): Eukaryota > Metazoa > Cnidaria > Anthozoa > Scleractinia > Dendrophylliidae > Cladopsammia > Cladopsammia gracilis. Next base: position 861,262 of record JAJGOT010000329.1, read on the forward strand.
TAATTTGAAACAAAACTGAACCATTATGTTTGGGTTTTCACTGATATAAAGACTATTAATGTTGGTTAGTCTGTGCACTATTAGAATAATTTGAAACAAAACTGGAACATTATGTTTGGGTTTTCACTGATATAAAGACTATTAATGTTGGTTAGTCTGTGCACTGGTAGAATAATTTGAAACAAAACTGGAACATTATGTTTGGGTTTTCACTGATATAAAGACTATTAATGTTGGTTAGTCTGTGCACTGGTAGAATAATTTGAAACAAAACTGGACCATTATGTTTGGGTTTTCACTGATATAAAGACTATTAATGTTGGTTAGTCTGTGCACTGGTAGAATAATTTGAAACAAAACTGGACCATTATGTTTGGGTTTTCACTGATATAAAGACTATTAATGTTGGTTAGTCTGTGCACTAGTAGAATAATTTGAAACAAAACTGGACCATTATGTTTGGGTTTTCACTGATATAAAGACTATTAATGTTGGTTAGTCTGTGCACTGGTAGAATAATTTGTAACAAAACTGAACCATTATTTTTGGGTTTTCACTGATATAAAGATGTCCTTTGGCTTTTTAAAGTAACAGTAAAAATGATGTCATAGCCCCTTTAAAGCCCGGAAGAGACTAACTTATTGTCAACATAAAGACGTGAGCAAAGTGTTTTTAAGTGTAACTTCCTGTATCACATTTTGCGGTTGATCAAATTTGCACAAGTTTGCAGATTTAGTATCCGCATTGAGCAGCATTTTTTAGCCACAATTTTGTCGGCAGTTTAATTATCGGCAATCAAGTGACATTTGGCCGGGACCAGCCAATCTCGTCGGTCTTAAAGGGCTGTTCTCATTACAGGGGTGTTCGCTTAGAAATAGCTGACTGTATACTGTACCCTTTATCTCCCAAGAGTGCCAAAAGTCAAAATTCAAGAAAAATCCCAAATTTCATTTTGTAAAATATTGAAAAACAAATGGTGCCATGCAAAAGTACTGCTGAAGAGGTTTCATTTGAATGGTCACACCATAGGATTTCATCCACAGACTCAAAAGTTATAACAAATGATACCATGCAAAAGTACTGCTGAAGAGGTTTCATTTGAATGGTCACACCATAGGATTTCATCAACAGACTCAAAAGTTAGAACAAATGGTACCATGCAAAAGTACTGCTGAAGAGGTTTCATTTGAATGGTCACACCATAGGATTTCATCCACAGACTCAAAAGTTAGAACTAATGGTACCATGCAAAAGTACTGCTGAAGAGGTTTCATTTGAATGGTCACACCATAGAATTTGGTCCACAGACTCAAAAGTTAGAATTACTCTACATGTCTCCATAATAGACTCTGGGAGAGAAAGGGTTACAAAATGCCAAGTTATGACATTAAATAAATAAATAAATTTATTTATTTATTTATTTATTAAGTAACAATCCGTGTAAGAAGTAGGCAATTCTCTATTGTTCCGATGCATTTCGCTTTCCCCACATAAGAATGTTTAGATTTTCGTACTGAGAATACGTTAACCTATGGACAACATGGTTTTGAAATAAAATTTACTGAAACTTTATTTTAAAGCGATGTTTCTTTTGTGTTACAAGATTTCAGCCAATCGTGAGACTCCAAAACAATGGCCAAGAAAGACTTCTAATTTTCCATGTTCCCCACATAGAATTTTTGTTGCATTAAAAATCACAATAGTTTTCACTAAAAAGGAATCAATTAGTAAACTAGAGATAAATAAATGCGCTGCCTGATGAAGTTATGGTCGATTTTCATGTTTTAGCCAATGAGGTGGACGGTTTCAACAAAATTCACACCTTTCTGCATTCCGTGGATTTGGGTTGCCTACTTCTTACACGGATTGTTACTTAAGTACTGTTTAAAAAACGAGCAGTAGTGTATTATCAGGTTTAAAAACTCGAGGCGAACCCGAGAGTTTTTACACCTGATAATACACGTACTGCGAGTTTTTTGAACGGCTTCAAAAACATTCTTTCAAAAGCGTGACCCTTCGGAATTAAAACAATTGCGCTTTTGTGCAAAGAGGAAATTAGCATACAAGAAAAACAAGCAGACGGATTAGCATACAACACATGTGCCACGTCTTCGACGAAGTGACCATTGCTTCCCGGCTCCAGTCGAAAGTTTTGGGATTTTAAAGTTATGAGGAAAAACATCTGCTGAAAAATGCTACACCAAAGTTGACAGGTACGGTAGATAAAACGTCTGACAATTTTTTTTTTTCAGTGGTAGAGAACGAGTAGAAGTAAGCAGCTTGCATCTGCGAACCAGTCGCTTTAATACCTGGCAATTTGCACGAGGGCGCTTGTGTCATTCAAATAACGGCTCAGTTGTTAAACTGTTGGTTGTTTATTTTGTCGAGAAGATTCCAAATAGAATGGCAAGAGACTAGATTTCGTAAAACAGTACTGAACAAAAATATTGAAGTCACCATTTGTTGCACTAAGAATTCTGAACAATTACTACCCATATTAGTATTGTTTATATAAAGATTACATGTGATCTTTATATAAATATCACGGTGGTCATTTAAAATCATTCTTATTAAAATAAAATTCAGCGATAATTGCATTGTTTGCCCATTCAGCCCCGCACTCCCCTGTGACTGAAATCAAAGCCGCCGCCAGGCTTTTCAATGACCGTAGATTACCAGGTATAAAGGTTCATACACGTGATCGATTTGCGTTGTGTGATTGGCTTATATGCTCATGAATTATTAATGAGTTTTGAATAAAATGAAAAAAAACCCTTAAAATCACTGGAGATGAAAACGATTAGAGCTCTTACATAAATGGAGTCCAGGTCCTTTTCGTCTTGTAGTTGCTTATCAGCTCCCCTCAAAAATTTCGGTCCGTCGATATCATCCTGCCAAGGATCCTGTAAATGAAGATGGATTTTGTTACAGGTTTGTTTGAATATAACGACTCTTTATGCGATAACTTTGGTTGCATTGCATTCAAACTGTTCATTCAAACTATTACTTTTCTCAAAATTTATCTGGCACAATTTGGTATGACATTTTATCATTCACGTGACTTGATGTTTCCATGGCAAAAAGATTTTGACAGCCGTGTTTTACGAAAGTTAGATCTTTTTACCTCTTAATGAAAACAGTAACTTTGTCGTAGTAACTGTTGCCATTTTAGCGTTTCCTTATTGGTTTGTTGATTACTTTCGAGTCAATTTGGACGGTTTCTGAGGTTTTGGAGTGATCCAAGATGGCGGATCCAAAATGGCAGCTGTGCAGAACGTATGACGTAATTTTACTTTTTTTTTTTGAAAAGGCAACTTTTATTTGAAACACAAAAACACCATTAACAATACAATTACTGACATTACTTACTATACGATAAAAAGACTAATAGGCCATTTGCACAATGACGTCATTTGACTACTACTACTACTACCAGAATTCATTTCGTTTTTCCTTTCTTATTTAAATTTTGTAATCCCAGTGCGGTTTAAATAACAATAGCCCTAATTTGCACTACAAAACAAAAATTAAAGGATTCTGGTGGTAGTAGTCAAATGACGTCATCGTGCAAATGGCCTATTACGATAAATAAAGACTAATTACAATAAATACTCTACTTACAGTGCAATACTTATTACTCATGCGCATGCATAGCGGCATGAGTCAAGGTTTCAGTAAGGTAATTGCCTTGTTTTTTTTAAAGTTTCCCGTATCCCGCTGGACGACTTTCACTGGTCTGATTGGTTGACACGCGACCTCGTGATTTCGGCGTGCCCGTAATCACGTTCTTGTTTTCAAATAGCCGAGTCAAGCCACTAGCATTTGCACTTCACCGGAAAAGAAATTACATTTTTCGATGAGAATTTATGTTGATATCAATTTGTGATAGAATTTTTGTTTGTGTTGTCGCTAGTTTTGGAGAAATGCTTATAAAAAGTGTTTAAATTCAGTTGTAAATTCAGTCGTAATAAATGATATCTGATATTATGTAAACTTACATGTCACGCAAAATTCGTTGAGAGGGAAGGGGTGCGTGACCCAGTTAAAATTCTTATGCAAGCGCATAAGTACAGGCTACCAGCTAGCCTCTTGTCTTACTTATTGTTTTAATTACATTAACCATACATACATAAAAAAAGACAACAACAAAACGCGCGTTTGCTAGATTAATTTAGGAGTCATAACACGTATCAGAAATGCACAGGGAGGTCCACTTATTTCTATATTTGTTAAGGAGAATGATGAAAACCTCCAGTTTCGGGGTCTCGGACTTGTTTGTAGTCAGATAGATAAAATATCTGGCAATTAGAAGATAATGTTTGAAAGTGTGAAAGCTGGTGGATTATGGTTTGTAACCGCAAAGAATTTCAGTAGCACTAAGATTTATGTTTTCAGAACGCTTTAAGTTCCACCAGTTTAAAACATCCTTCCAAAAGTAATTTCACGTCATAGAGCAGCTTTCAATTGAGTATCGAAAGTAATTACACAATTGCTTTGGTTTTTCATTGCTAGGCTTTGTGATTGACCAATCAGAAGTAAAACCAAAACCAATCGTGACTTGCTCGCACGCGTTTTCCCGCGCTTGGCGCCGCCGACATATAATTGCTTCGGGCTCTGATTGGTTCATTGGATTGTTTACGACTGCTGTGATTGGTCAGAGTAATTACTTTGGTTTTGGTTTTACGACACTCAATTGAAAACTGCTCTATGACGCTTATATGCTCTTGAAGTGACACCCTCCCAGGCTCAGGAACTCCTAAAAAGCCCAGGCTAAATATAGGGTTTATGTGGTGCAATTCACGCACCACTTGTGCAAGGGGAAATCGTGAAAAAAAACTTATACGTGGTTATTTACATTTTACTTTTATTTTTTTCTTCCTTTTATGTTTTTTTTTTGTTTGGCCTGTGTATAAAAAACGATAAAAGAGCTCTTACATTAATGGAGTCCAAGTCTTTTTCCTCTGCTCGGCCCGGCTGCTTGGCTTCCCTCAAAAATTTCGGTCCGTCGACATCATCGAGCCAAGCCGGTTTCTGAAAATGAAAATGGATTTTGTTACAAGTTTGTTTAAATGTAATGATCCTTAGATTCAATTTTGTTTGTGGTTGTGCTGTGGTTGCACTGCAGTAAAACTGTCCCAGTCATGCACTTTGGTACAAGTGAAAATCGTGAAAAAAGAAAACGTAGATGCGCTTATTCATATTTAAATTGAATATATACTTGAAATGTACTTGTGAACTTAGTTTATATGCAACAGGACGGCAGGTGGAAAAGGGCGGCAAAATCTTGCGTGACCAGCGTGACAATAAGTTTGGTACTGTTTTGTCAACCTCGTTCCCAGGGTCTCTCATCCTCCCGCCCCCTGGAGCGACCCTGGGAACGAGGTTGCTGTTTTAATTTGTTGGATAGCAACAAAGTTTCGAGCCTTCAAACATGATTCAAAATCCATACGAACTTCTTTTATTATTAGAAAGCGTTTCCCCAAATCCATGCAAACTCTTCAAACTTTTCTTATTTTTGTGATACCTACTAAATCCCGTCATAAAGCTTCTATTCGGTGAAAAAAATGAATTCAAAATTACTATATTTCTTAATTTTCTGAATTTCAAGAATATTACAAAAATGATGTTCAATTTAAAGAATTTGTGGGCCGGGTTTTTGAGCCATGTTTGAGGGTTCGTAACTTTGTCGCTATCCAACTTAACATCACCAAACTTGGCAAATTTAATACTAATTTTAACGTGGTCTTTTTGCACGTGGTGACCTTAACTTATCAATTAGAATAAATTTGTTATTTGACCCAGTCCCCTACTCGACCTCGAGCAGGGGACTGGGTCAAAAGTGGCCAGAGGTGCAGCCACAGAAAATTCGAGGGCTTGTAACCACTTTGTGTACGCCTATCATGGAGCTTGCTTGTTGTCATGGAAACAAGTTATACGCATGTTTTAGCTCGTTAAATTTGAAATAATTTTATAATATTCGCGACGTTTTAACAAACTGACTGAGCAAAAAACATAACATGTATTGCGAAATTTTTCTTGTACAGTTTTTCATTTATTTAAGTGCACATGAAGTGAAATTTTTTCTACTTTTTTTTCAGTAATCTGAAAATAGGTGTTTTAAGAATTATTTTGATAGGAAAATAAGTCACTAAAAGTAGCGGGAACATATTTTAACAAGCGACGCAAGTTGAGCATATTAGACAAGGACCTGGGTTCTAGTGACGTCATTAGTGTGTTTACAACTGAGCGCGTCACTCGTTTTGGCAACTTGTGGAAGGATTATTTCGATTAAATATGGCTGAAAGCAACGCGTATTTTAGAGCCAGGTTCGTCCCCTTCTCTGCCATGTTTTGTTGTGATCGAACACACGAATGACTTCACAAATACCTTTTTGGCCGCGCTGAAAATGTCGTAAACTTCAAGCAACGATGGGAGTTTTCAAACTGCTAAAAACATGAAAAATAGTGGATCCTCCTCGTGCAAAAGAGAAAAACGATTGAAAATGAAATAAAGGTGATATAAACAACATAAAACCCCAAAACAAAAGGTAGTGAAATTTCACTTCATGTGCGCTTTAAGTTTTCCAAACATCAAAATCCAAGAAAAATCCCAAATTATTACAAAACAAATGGTACCATGAAATAGTAGTACTGAAGAGGTTTCATTTGAATGGTCACATCATTGGATTTCGTCAACAGACTCAAAAACTGACTCTGCGGGTGAAAGTTTTAGTTTCAAATCCTGCCGCATAATTAAATTTTAACATGGGCATCGATTCACCATTGGTCATTCAAATAAAATTAAAAAGATTATTAAGGGCATAGATACAGAGGTATTGCTATCGAATGTTTTAATAACAGTTATTAAACACCGGATCTCGGTTATGAGATTTTTAGCGTTTTAATTGGCTCCACGAACATCGGTTATCAGCTCATTTCCAAGATGTAGCAAAAATGAACGCGTCTGCTGAACATTTTCTTAGTCGGCGAAGAAATGACACCGAAAATCACTAAATTAATTAACATAATTTTCAATGGTTCGCATAATTCAATTTTTTAATGGGCATAGTTTCGCTATTTGTCATACAAATGAAATTTCAAAAATTGTTGCGGGCATAGAGACAGATATTGCTATCGAAAGTTTTAATAACAGTTAATATTTTCAGCTCTAAGCAAGAGAACCGCGAGAAAAGAAATACCAAAACGCAAAAGTGGTATCATAATCTTTCTACATATTCCTGTTCCCATGGAGGTAAATTGTGAATGTAGACAAGAAAGGTACGTTTGTGAGTTGAAAAATCCATGTGTCCATATGTTAGAAATCTCATTGACGACGATAACGCTGCTGTAGATATATATTGATGGATATATATTAAACAATTACACTCTATCGACTGGTTTTGCTTGAAACATAACACTGTTCTTAGAAAACATACTGAGTTGCGCAAAAGCATGAAAAAGATATGAATAGTAGCGTAATGATAATAAACATAAACCTTTCCTTTAATGTTTAAATTTTGAATTGGTAACCTAGTGGCAACGAACACCTACCGAGGCACACTACTCACAAGTAGCGCTAGTCACCAGGGAAAACAGTGAGGCGAATACTTCTTTTTAATTTAGGATAAAGCAAAGGAGGATTTTGCCTAGCGCGTAATTATCGATCCTGATCTGCCGGAAACCGAAGTCTTAATTGTCATCGATGCCTTTCAATTTGTCCGTGTTCAGAAACAGATCGCTCTCTTTACTTTTTCGGGGAAGCAAACGTGTACAACAAGCCAGATTGGACGATGTAATATATGTTTGACTGCTAAAATCTACGCAGTGGATGATGCGCTCGCTTCGAGCAACTCCATGGCAAATGACTGGTCACGCAATTTCAGTTGATAATATAGTTCATTCGCGTTGCATCATGGGATACCGGAAAAATCCTCCTTTGGACAAAGCAATAGAAAGCATGATTATTCAGCGCCTTTAAAACCCTGTTAAAATGTGTAATTTAACTGGCATGTTAGTCCCCCTCCGGGCTAAGAAATAGCAGGAAAAAGTTACTCCGTATTACGTTTTCATTAATTCCAATGATACTGTTGATCACCGTAATTCGATCAGCATGAAAATGAATCAATTTCTTTACAAAATGTGTTAACGTTTTCCTATGTGCGGCAAATCACATTATTTGCGTAACTCTAGCTGATAAGCCGGCCTTGTGTGTTAGAGAAAGAAGGAAAGCGGGAACTAATGGAGTTTTATCCTCTCAGCTTTTTATAATTATTTTTGACTGTTTTCTGTGAATATTCTCTTATGATTCATTTCATGAAAAGAAACCCTCGCTGAATATCCGATGTATTTATTGAATTTCTATACCACACATCCCATTCAATTTTTCGTTAGTTGATTTCTATTCCTTCCAGACTTTGTTTGGATTCGAGGGAAATCGGTTTTTCTACTCTCCGCTCTTTCGACGAACAAAATCTGTGGTGTTGCATATGCAGGTAACATGATCATACTAACAACGTTAATTGTGAATATAATTACTTATGAAAATAATAATTAGAAGGAATTAAACTAAGCAAAAGTCGTACTTTTAATCCCTGACAAATCGATTTTTTAAAATAAAAACTTAAATGACTAAAATTACATCCTTGATTGTGGTGTCTCTTGATGAATTCAGTCTAAGTTTTGCTCTTTCCTGACTAACTAAGACCTTCAACTTTTAATTGTAGCGAATAAAATTTGTTTTAAAGATTTCAAAACCTCTGCTACAAGGTCTATTTGAGTGAGAGTTAAGATCTAATGAATGAAAAATCTTACCTCTAAACCCGTTGAGAATGTGTGAAACACGAAGAGTGAAACTAGAAACAGGGCGCTTGTGAACATTGTGAATTCAGCGCACACTTCCTATTGAATACGAAACTCCGAATCGAACGGACCCAGTTTCGGAGAAAATCAAAGGTGTAATTTGCTAGGATTGATTGCTATTTTATACCCGCTAAGAGAAATAGATATTCCAACAGGTTTACCAAGTTCTGACGTCAAACTCAAGTGTTATTTTATTGGTCACTTCAAAAATGACGTCAGAACTCCAAGGGCACTTAAATGGTTTCCGCAAAATTGAAAACAAAAACTGGAGCTAGGTTTTAGCTTATTTGCAAAAATTATAAAGAAGAAAAGCACTGGAGTTGAATTTTGTTAAAATCGTCCAGTTGCCCGTTGTAAAATTACTTTGATAATAATTTAGCGGTGATGTTTGAAACTTAAAAGTGTGTGCAATGTTTTTTTTTTGTTGATAGTTCATACTTGTAATACATACGCCGAATATAAGAGGAACACATTTTGTTCTCAACTTGTTTATTTTGATACAAATAGGAAATAATAGTGAGCACTTAAGAACTTTAGTCTGTAAACATGGCAGCTGTAAAAAGGATAAAACCCTTAGAAACTAGAAAAACATTTACAAGACTAAAAATTATTAAAGCTACTTTAAATTAAAACTCCAAACGTTCTCGACATATATAATTAGCTCATCTGGAGAGTTACAAAATTATTAAAATTAAAATTAGTTAAAAAGAAAAATCCGAACGTTTTCAACTTAATTAAGTCCTCTGCAGCGATACAAAAAAATCCCCAAACTGATACTAGGAAACTACAATATTCAGAAACTATTTCAATAATATTAAAATGTGTGCTGTTCGCGGTACGGTATGACATTACATAAAGTTCGCATCGCTAAGCTAGTATTTTTTAAGCACGTACACGAAATCTGCTTTTAAGGTAAGGTAATTTTCAAAGTTATTACTGTACACTACACTTTTTTAAACTGAGACAATCAGTTACATCTGAAAATAATTTTTTTTTCAAGATTATAAAATTGTCCAGCAATAATAACAAACTTAAAAGCACGAGAACACTCAGTTTAAAGACATGTTTCGGAATAACTTATGCCATCTTCAGTTTATTGAGAATATTGAAAATCTAAGCCATATTCTCAATAAGCTGAAGATGGTATAAGTTATATCGAAACATGTTCTCCTGTTTTTGAAATTCGCTATTATTTTAGAGTGGTTTTAATTAACCCGTGAAACACTATCTACCAATTAGTGTGTGATAGTCCAAATTAAACGAAAGAAACCCCAATGGAATTATAGTCTAATAGTGCGTACTATTCTTCTAACTATTTTACGGGTTCAGTAAAATCACTCTATTGCTAAAAGACGATATGCCCAGAAATAGTTATTGTTAAATACTGAGCCGATTTTACAAAATATATTGTTTACAGCTATAATGCTTAAAAGTTATCAATGTTTACAGAATACACTTTTATTTGAACAGCAGAAAACAAATTTATCACGTACCGGGAAAAATTAATAGCTCTCCGGATATTTAAACGTTTCTTAAAAGGTTAAGCTAAAGCTCCTTTGTTGTAATACAAACATTAAATGACAGTTTACTTCTTATGCGAGTACAAACTGATGCCCAGTTCAAACGTAGAACTTCACATGTGCCGAACCTAATGCAAATGAGCAAAGTCTATTGTTCTTGCTAATTTGCATTAGGTTCGGCACATGTGAAGTTCGACGTTTGAACTGGGCCTTAGCCACTTTTTTAACCTCTAATATTTAAGAGGCAGTATCTTAGTTGTTTCATACAAAACTGGGGCTTCCAAAAACTTTTTCCTTTACGTTTTTAACAAACAAATGTTTATCAAAACGATTCAGTAGTCAGGCAAAGAAACACTTTCAAATACAGTAACAAAATTGGGAACGGTCAATGTTATGTTACGCAAGTACAGGCCAACGATAAATTCACTTCAGCACTCGAAACTGCTTTCCGCAGTTCAATCGTCCTCCAAATGAAGAAATCTGTATCGTATTTGTAGCGTTCACCTCAGAATTGTGCCTTAATTATTTGTACAAATTGTTATTTTAGCCATTTTATTTATTTATTTTATTTTGACTTCAGCCAAGCAATGGAAAGATTTGTGCAAGCATGCGCATAGCGTGATACAGTACCTTTGAGTCATTTACCCGCGCACTCCCAAAACGTTTTTCAGTTAAAAGGTGGAGAAAATTAACAGATTTGATGTTGAAAAATATAGAAAAATAACCAGTACCACATAGAAGTATTGCGAACTAATCTTTATTTGAATGTTGACATTGTTCTCATTAAAAAGGCCCCGAAAGGAAATATACCATTAGCAATGTGATATTTTACAACATGATTTACAAACACCGGATCTGTAAAGCTTTGCTAAGTAGGTACTTTCGCTCAAGTTTTGCACTTCCTTTTTAACGATCTATTCATTTCGGTCAACTTGTGTTTGGCACACATGGCGTGAAGCTATTTTTAGATATCACGTGATCATCTTGAACTTAGGGAGGCTCTCTCTTTAATACTATAGTACAGAGGAACAACGATATAACGAGCTCCCTTATGAAGACCCAGGTATAACGAACGATATTCTTCAGCCCAGTTATAGTAAAATGTATGGAAAACAACCCTGATATAACGACCTCCTTTATAACGAAGACTCCGGTATAACGAACAATATTCTTCAGCCCAGTTATAGTAAAATGTATGGAAAACAACCCTGATATAACGAGCCCCCTTATAACGAAGACCCCGGTATAACGAACGATATTCTTCAGCCCAGTTATAGTAAAATGTATGGAAAAGAACCCCGATATATCGAACCCCTTTATAACGAAGACCCCGGTATAACGAACGATATTCTTCAGCCCAGTTATAGTAAAATGTATGGAAAAGAACCCCGATATATCGAACCCCTTTATAACGAAGACCCCGGTATAACGAACGATATTCTTCAGCCCAGTTATAGTAAAATGTATGGAAAAGAACCCTGATATAATGAATCCCCGTTTAAACGAACAGATTCTCCCAGTCCCTTTCCACTTGGCAGTTACCTGCTTTCCGTGAGATGAAAGTGAGTCTTATTGAAAATCTTTCATTTTTGTTCATTTACGACCCCCCCCCCCCCCCCCCCCCCCCCGTCATTTACTTTACCCTAGAGTATGAGTTTTCAAAAGTGAACAAATTCTTAGACTGATGTTGAAAAATATTGAATAATAAACGGTAAGACAGGAGAGTACCGCTCAATAAGTTTCATTTTAAAAGTCACACAATTGCATTTCAACTTCTCACTGAAACGTTAGAACCACTCTGAGAAAACGTTTTGATCCGTAGCTTTCATTTGAATGGTCACACTTTAGGATTTCATCTACAGATTTAAACTGAGTAAGAACCACCTTGTACAGCATAATAAACAGCACCACAGGGAAGTACTGCTCAGTAGCTTCATTTGAATGGTCACACGTGCTGTAGAATTTCATCTACAGACTCAAAAGTTAGAGCCACCTTGTATAGAATAATAAACAGTACCACAGTAAAGTACTGCTCAGTAGCTTTCATTTGAATGGTCACACTCTAGGATTTCATCCCGGGGATTTCATCCACTGGCAGTATCACCTTGAGGTGGTAAGAATCACCTTGCATACTAAATAGCCGTTATTTGAATGTCACACTCATGGCAAATAAACTGGAAATAAATAAACCATTTACAGTGATATATTTTTACAAGCTTACAGGAAATGTTTCAAAGCATTTGCATTTGCCTGTGTCGCTCCCAGGCGGCGTCTTGTGCAAGTGGAGCCCAAGATTCGCAAGACCCTGTCATCTTATTGTCCTTTCTATCGACCCGGTTCACAAACCTACAGCTGCTTGTATCATGTTGCCTGAGAAAACAAGGCCACCCAACGAGGAATGTTTAGGAAAACTCTTAAAATGGCGTTGTACTGTTTTTCCGTATCATTTTAGTCCCCTTAAAGGAAACTGTGTGAAAACTAATACAGTTTGGGTTTTTCGGTAATTTTAGCTGAATGTTTTCGTGGCAAAATCTTAGGGAAATGAATCTTATGCCCCGACAACAACAACAACAACAACATTTATTTTTCAAATAATAAAACAACGGATAGTAGCAACTCGCAAATAACTAGCTGGCCTTATTTTGTACCCGAAACGACACTTTTTTTATCCCTCAAATAACAAAAAGCGTTCATATTACTAATGTTACGAAAGTTTGAGACAGCATTTTATGAAAGAAAACTCTAGTTTTTAGTCAATTTAATTACGAAATTTTAAAGATAAAGAGCGGCGTAACGAACAAACTTTCCACCGAAATAATTTGTTGAATTCTCCTAAGAAATGACTGACTGGTATCCCTGTGGCTTATAGACCTTATAGCCGGTACAAAGAAAAAACGTCTACAGGCCAATAACCCACACGGTAGTTATGAAAAGGCTTTTTTTAAAACGTTTTTTGAATGTATGAATCTTTATTATTTTAGGCTTTTTTAAACGTTTTTTTAAATGTATGAATCTTTATTACATAGCCCGTTTCGCAGATACGGCAGCCATATTGATTTTGCTCCCAGGGCATCCCATAATGACCATTTAAATTAATATATTCCTTTGTTTTCAATGTTCATTATGGGATGCTCTGCGGGCAAAATCAATATGGCTGCCGTATCTGCGAAACGGGCTATGGGACTTGATAAGATATTTCGTTAGCACAGATCTACACGCCAAGGTTCCCAACGGGATCTCCGCCAAGATCCCCGCCGCGACTCCCGTCAAGATTCTCGCCAAGATTTCCGCCGGGATCCCCGCCGGGATCCCTGCCGGGATTCCCGCCAAGATTCCCGGCGAGCCAATAGTTTTTCGTTTTACTTTCTCCTTTTACACTAATTTCAAGGTACTACTATACTTTTGCATCTATTTTTTCTGTTTAGAAGGGCGAGAGAAATCTCTGAATCGTTTTAAGCAATTGTTAAATCCTCATTTTAGTTAATAAGTTAAATACACGGCATTCATGGAAAACAGGTCTAGATCAGTGTAATAGGCCATTTGCACGATGACGTCATGACTACAACTACCAGAATTCATTTCGTTTTTCCTTTCTTAATTTAAATTTTGTAACCCAGTGCGGTTTAAATAACAATAGCCCTAATTTGCACTACAAAACAAAAAAAATGAGGATTCTGGTAGTTGTAGTCAAATGACGCCATCGTGCAAATGGCCTATTACGAGTAGCATTTTTATTTTAAAATAGACTTTATAGATACGTATTAATTGTTATCATGTAGTTGTATTTTATTTTGTACCAACCTGATGAATTTTTACCGTGTTAAAATAAAGATTTCAGATTTGAGATTTGAAATAGTTTAGTGTTGGGATTATAAGCTACTCCGATCCGCATCTGAGCTCAGGCGAAGCTGACAAGCTTTCGATGTTTTGTTTATGAATACGAAATGAGCATGTGTGGAATTTATTTTAAGAATTCGCAACTTTATAAGGGGGCGAACGTACAACAAATTTTTGCTACTGGTTGATCAATATGCCATGCGTCCGTGAATCAAGCGATCAGTCAACAAAGTATTATTAAACAAAATTTGAATATATGTAAGTTTAATTTGTCACTGAATGACAACATGATTAAAACGGCAATGGAGCAAGAACCTCTTTGGCGACAAAATAGGGCCATTTATACGGGAGAAAATAAGACGCGTCTTATCAAAGACGCGACTTAAATAAGATGCGAAGTGTACCATTTATACGTTTGCGTCCAACATAAGACGCGAAGATCACGTATAAATGGTTCGCGTCTTATTTTTGATACGGCGCACTTGTTGTTCACGTCTTATTTAGGACGCGAAAGCATTTATACGAGGAAGTTCACGTCTTATTTAAGACGCGGACAAAATAAGAACAGCTGAAAACCCTGTTCTAAGATAAGACGCGTCTTATTTAAGTCGCGTCTAAAATAAGACACGAATGCTTATTTTGTACTGTTTATACGATCGGTTCGCGCCTTATCTAACGTTTATTTAAGTCGCGTCTTAGATAAGACGCGTTTTTATTTTCTGTCGTATAAATGGCCCTAATATATCTTTCAGTCCAATCAACAACGGATAAAAATAGCACAGAAGTCATAGAACCCCAAACTTTTCATATTTTAACTTAAACGACGGCAGGAGCGTCTTTCTTTTCCAGAATTAGAAATAAATTCATTTTCATAGACATGCGTTTTACATAACTCTATTTGAGACACTTCGGTCCAGTGTCGGTCATCATAATTCAATTTCGGGCAGAAACTACAAAATTGCCCGAAATTGCCTCGCAACTACGTTGATTTTTATTGCAATGCAAATAAGAAAGGTTAATAATAGCTGTGACACGTAGAAATGTTCACAGTGCATGTGAACTGAGGACACCAGCGTTCTGCTTTGTGTTGTCGAAGTGGATCGAAGCGGGATTGAAGGTAAGCTCTCTGTTTAAAAAAGTTATTTAGTTTACGTGATGTTAGTCCAAACCTAAGTCAAACGTTTTTGGACTAATCAGTGAAGAATGTTTTCACTGAGCCATTGGAAATTATACTATTTCTTAAATTAAATGGAAATTATGCTATTCCTTAACGCCCTTGAGAACAGAGAATCGAAAATTGCCATGGAATTTTCCTGCCAGATTTGGACACAAATTTTGCCTGATCTGGTTACAATTTTGGCTCCTACTTGGTCACAATTTTTGCCTCACTTGGCGAATTTCAGCCCGGTAGGCGGGCTGGAATTTTTTTGGCGATTAAATGACGAATTTCAACCCGGGCTGACAGCCCACGCCGCCGTCTTGTTTTATTGAAAACAAATCATTGCGCATGTCCAAATACACTTTTCTACCGACCCGCGTTGAAATTTCTTTCTGATTACATGAGGTTTTTCAGCCCGTTTGCCCGGGCTGAAATTCCCAGCCCGGTTTTTGGGCTGAAACTTTCTTCATGTAATCAGCAAACGTCGTTTTAAGAAGATTTGTTCAAGAAACCGGGCTGAAATCTCAGCCCTAACCGGGCTGAAATCTTAGGCCTAACCGGGCTGCTGATTCGCCATGTAATCGAACCCTTAAACCCACAATTGGTCACAATATTGTCTCGTAATTGATCACAATTTTGGTCCGACTTGGTCACAACTTTTGCGACATGGTCACAAATTTAGCCCGACTTGGTCACAATTTTGTCTCGTAATTGATCACAATTTTGGTCCGACTTGGTCACAATTTTTGCGACATGGTCACAAATTTAGCCCGACTTGGTCACAATTTTTGCCCTATTTAGCAACAAATTTGATATGACTTGGTAACAATTTTGGCCTCGCTGGGAATCCAGGGGGGTAGCCAGGGCTTTTTCAGAGGTACGCACAATCAATTTTCAAACACTCCCCCTACCTCCTCCCCCCCGGCCCACCCTCAAGTTTTCTCTTTTTTTTTTTCGACTTTTTCAGGTACGCACGTGCGTACGTGTGTACAGGTAGATACGCCCCTACAATCCCGGCGGGGATTCCGGCGGGGATCCCGACACCTGGTGACCGCACTGCCTCTATTTTACATAGACTTATATCACATAGCTCTCTTCCTCGCTGGAGGTAGCGTACCGTGAAGTTCCGAAAGCAACGACCCTCGTTTCTTTCGGATTTAGCAGCCTTCTCCTATCGCTACTTTCGGAGGGTCGCTACTTTCACGGGGTCGCTACTTTCGGGTAGCTAAAACGTGTACCGTACATGGTAGGACAGCCTGGCATGGCAGGAAACCTCTCGCCCCGGTCCTCTCGCCGTCTAAAGGACACTGTGGTCCATTCTTTTGTCAAGTGTGGGTATTACCCTCCCAATTTCGGGAAGCAGGGATACCGAGATTAATATTGATGGATTGGCTGACTATAGCATTGGCGAGTCTGCCGATGTCAAGGAAATTACCTTTCGTTAGGATTCGGATGCTGAAATATCTGATTGATTGCCGTAATTTAGGATCCAAGTGGCACAACTTGTGCGTAAAATGAACTGTCAGTGTTTTAGCGCATAAGAAGTACTTTTCCCGGTCGGTTAACTTTGTCAATAGGTTCTGTTTTTTAGATTGAGCATATGCATATGAAAAGAACTGTTTTAATACATCGTATGGTAGTTTTGTTCACAAGAGAAAAAAGTTTGATTATCCCCATTACATATGTAACGTGGGTCTGGATGGACTGTAACGGGTATTCAGAGACGAAAGAAATACTTTTGAAAACAAATGCTACGTATCTTTAAGAGTTATGTATTGTCCTGAATAGGAATGTCAAAGATCATTATTTATTATATACATACTGAGATTTACACACCAGAAAACTGTGAGATAAAAATCGTCCCTTCACGTATGACAAGCCATCCTATTGGTCATACGATTTTCCTCACTAGTGAAGAATATCGTATGACCAATCAGAATCGCGATACGACATTTTTCACTAGTGACAAAATCGTACGCGGGAATTCTCGCCATTCAGTGTGCCTTCGCCCTCCTTGAAGGCCTCGAAGAAATTCATTCATGGCGACAAAAGGGTTTATAGTTCCATCACTTCAATGAAAAATGCGGATTTCTGCGGACCTAAAGAAAAGAACTTAACAGATTTT
Source organism: Cladopsammia gracilis (assembly GCA_022457155.1). NCBI lineage: Eukaryota > Metazoa > Cnidaria > Anthozoa > Scleractinia > Dendrophylliidae > Cladopsammia > Cladopsammia gracilis. The sequence continues at coordinate 878,761 of JAJGOT010000329.1, forward strand.
GCTGAAAGGGAAAATATACGTTTAACAGGTGAAAGAATAAGGCTAAAAGAAGCTAAAAAAAAGCAATTAAATCGCCAAACGTGCAAGCAAGTTTGAACTACTCTCGCCATTTATTGTTGTTATCAAAGTGGCAAAAACTTCAAAACACAGGTACGCAAACTGCTTTGTTTTTGTCGTAAAGTGTCTTATTATGTATAGTCTTGTTATAGTTTTGGAAAAAATTATTGTCGTGGTTATTTTTGTTAGATGTGTGAATTCGGTGAATTTTTCCACTTGAAAGTTGAGTCTGACAAACCAAGAACCCTTCTACTGAAGTGTTGATAATTTAATTGTTTCGTCTTGTTTTTCTGTTGTGTAAATCTCAGTATGCATATAATAAACAAATTACTTCACGGTTCGTTCGCTTGTACGATTTTTATTCACTCGTTGGAAAGAATCACAAACTCACTCGCTCGCAAAGCCTCGCTCGTTCGTTTGTGATTCTTCCCAACTCGTGAATAAAAATCGTACGCGCTCACCAATCGTGAAGTAACCTCTATATCCATTAAAAATAAACCTCGGATCAGTTTGGTATAGCTTGTTATATCTATCATTTCCGTTTTTTCTTGCTAAAAAGGGAAATTACGGAGCGTCGTTATTTTCGGGGGGGGGGGGGGGGGGGGGGTCGCTACTTTCGGGATTTGCTAATACTTGTGAAATTTTATCGCTACTTTCGGAGGGTCGCTACTTTCGGAGGGTCGTTACTTTCGGGGGGTCGCTACTTTCGGGATTTACTAACACCTGTGAAATTTTATCGCTACTTTCGGGGGGGTCGCTACTTTCGGAGGGTCGTTATTTTCGGGGGATCGCTACTTTCGGGATTTGGTAATACTTGTGAAATTTTATCGCAATTTTCGGAGGGTCGCTACTTTCGGGGGGTCGTTACTTTGAGAACTTTACGGTAGTTTGTTTGTGCAGCGAAGGAATCGCGTGTTGTGTGAGAGGTTATGAACCCCCGGGAGGGGGTGTACTCCGCAATGTTTTAGGTAGGGGTATTTCGCTGGGACCTAAGAACCCCTACCCCATCTCAGACCTAAAATTTCTATTTTCTCTGCCCCATCTCAGACCAAACAGTTAAATTTGGTAAAAGGCTCTTTACAAAAAAGGGGTTTGTTTACACAAATTGACAGAATTAGGCGTCAATCTCATACACGCTCATTTAATCGAGTAAAACTTCCACAGGCACGGTTCCAGATGAAAAATGTACCGGAAAAAAATGACAAAACACTTAATTCGAAAATTGAACGGAAAAAGTATACCCCATCTCAGACTTAGTGGGCGAAACTGAGACCCCTTCTCAGACCTAGAAGGTAAAAAAACCCAACCCCATCCCCAGCGGCACATACCCGTATAGCTTATATATGTGAGTAGCCCCCCCTTCCCCCCCCACCCCCGGGGTTATGAATATCTACAGACCCGCAAACTCTAAAATTACATGACGCCTTTCAAACTGACCAATCAGGTGTCGGCCTTAAAATAACCACGCAACCCCAAGCAGTATCACGGGGAATATACCACAACACAAAACGGAAGCAACACTTGAAATTCCAGCATTTGTATCGCAGGCGGGTTTTTTAACTTGTCAAATTTACACAAACGAAGTTAAAGGAGATGAGGAATGAAACTTCACTTAACAAAACGTGTTGAGTGAAGGAATGATAAATATTTAATGACTTTTCTTTTTCAAAATGTAGGGAAAGTTCCTTTTTACATGCTAATTCATCATAAAATAGATGCTAATTCTGGAAAATTAATTCTTTTCGAATGATTATAGACATCTGTGCCTGTTTTTCTTAACTCATAGTAGCGAAGTCTCCCCGAGATCAACATGACCCAAGTCGTTACTTTGTTGAATCTTTTGAGTATTCTTCTTCTGAGTTCTGTGAGTCCTGTTTCACCCTCTGCACGACTCAAGTTAAAAACCAACTTAAAGGTAAGGCACAAAACCAATTTTTTTTTGTTGAAGTGTGCTCGGCTTCAATACCCCGCCGATATTTCATGTTACATAAATGCCTTATAAAGACTGAAATCTACTCATCTCCACTGATTCCTGCGATGAAAAGTATTGCTCCGCAGTTGTTTCATTTGAATGTAGTGGTCACACTTTAGGATTTCATATACAAACTCAAACGTTAGAACCACCTTGTACAGCATAATAAACAGTATCACAGGAAAGTACTGCTCAATAGCTTTCATTTGAATGGTCACACTTAGGATTTCATTCACAGACTCAAAAGTTAGAACCACCTTGTACAGCATAATAAACAGTATCACAGGAAAGTACTGCTCAATAGCTTTCATTTGAATGGTCACACTTTAGGATTTCATCCACAGACTCAAAAATTTAGAACCACCTTGTACAAACGTAATAAACAGTACCACAGGAAAGCACTGATCAACATCTTTCATTTGAATGGTCACATTAGCTGTAGGATTTCATAAGACTGGAGACAGGAGAGTACCGCTCAATAAGTTTCATTTTAAAAGTCACACCATTGCATTTCAACTTCTCACTGAAACGTTAGAAACCACTTTGAGAAAACGTTTTGATCCGTAGCTTTCATTTGAATGGTCACACTTTAGGATTTCATCTACAGACTAAAAAGTTAGAACCACCTTGTACAGCATAATAAATAGTACGACAGGAAAGTACTGCTCATGCAGTAGCTTTCATTTGAATGGTCAGGCTGAAAAGTGAGAATTGCCTTGTACAGCATGATAAACAGCACAACAGGAAAGTAAACTTTAATGAAAGAAAAGCCCACTTAAAACTGTGGTTTTTGTATTAACCGCATCTTCAAAATCTTTGACAATTATGTCTTTGAACTGCTTATTGCCTTCTGAGTTCAAATATTTATTCGATGATCCTTTTTTAAACGGCAAAACATCTCATTCATTTCTATTTCAGATGTTATCTGTTTAAATTAAGCCGCTCAAACCAAGTTAATCCTACATCTCTGTGAAAAGTCTTTAGTATCTCGGTGAAATTTAACTCAAGTCAAATATTATTCTTTTCAAAACTAGAACAGTAATGATGCCGAGATCGATGACATGGCTGGAGTTAATTCAAAACTAAGCAGCGTGGAGAAATCTAGTACCGTCAAATTGCAGCAGAAAAATAAGCGAATGTCGCCAGGCGATGATCTGGGAAAAAACGGTGAGCAAGTATAAATATCCTTTCACTGTCAAATTCCTCTGTTTTAGTTATTTTGTGATAATCGACTCTGTGACTGTTTAATTAATCCTAAATAATAAGGGGTATGTACTCGAACGTTGTACCGTTTTTCCATATCTTTTTAGTGCGTTTAAAGGAAACTTTGCGAAAGCTAATGTAGTGTGATCGTTTCGGTTATTTTAGCTGAAAATCCTTGCTGTCCTTATTTCGCACCGGGAAAACGACATTTTTTATCTCTCCGATAATATGTTACGATTAAAGCTAGAGGTGACTATTTTACTTATGAAAATTCAAGTTTTTAATCTAGTTCATTTCGAATTTTTAAGGCGACAAAGACCTTCCGAACGTCTTTTCGCCACGTGTGAAACGATTTGTCGGCTGCTCCTGAACAATGCCTGTTCATCGATCCTTATTATAATACTAAAGTCTTTAACACGCCTAGGCATATTAAACGATTGACTTCAAATTCAGAAAATTGAGGGGAAATATATTAAAATTATTATAAAGAAAATAACGTATTAACATAATGTGGAACCACAGGAAAGTGCTGCTCGATATAACTTCAAAAGTTCATAGTTAGAACCACCTTGTACAGCATAATATACAGCACCACAGGAAAGTACTGCTTAATAGCTTTCATTTGAATAGTCACACTGTGGGATTTCATTCACAGACACGAACCACCTTGTACCGTGTAATAAACAGTACGTTCACAGAAAAGTACTGTTCAATAGCTTTCATTTGAATTGAATGGTAACACGTACTGTGGGATTTCATCCACAGACTCAAACGTTAGAACCACCTTGAGGAAAAGCGCAAAGCGCTGTTTTTATATCTTGACTACTAATACCAAACTTACAAAACAAACAAGAAAATAAATTTTAATCTGTTTTATTGCAGTTTATCTGTTACTGTTTATTCGTTTTCGATACGCGAGTACACACAAACACTTTCTAGAGAAATTTTAATTATTGTTCCTAAAAGTCAACTGTTTCACCTGATAAAGTTCTTTAGTCCTTTAACTCCCAAGTGCGCCAAAAAATAATAAAAAAAAAACTTTCAAATTTCATTTTGTAAACTATTGAAAAACAAATGGTACTATCGGCAAAAGTACCCCGAAGAGGTTTCATTTGAATTGTCACATCGAAGGATTTCTTCGACAGACTCAAAAGTTAGAACTACACAACTTGTCTTCATAATCAAGATAATTGCCTCTGGGAGTGAAAGGGTTTACGTTTAATTTGTGGTCGGCTTCATAAAGCGATCCACTAAGTCATTAAAAACTAAAATAGTACACTGTTAATTTCAACTCGTCCATTAACGATCGTGTGTAATGGAACCTTTTATTACGAGACAGGTGCATTAAAATCAATAAGCTTTAGAAAAGCCGCTGTATATTCTTAATTATATTCTGTGTATTCTCCGCTTGTATTTAAGGTGATTCCATCGAAAAAGAAGTTGCGATGAAAATTTTCTAAAACTTTGCACAGTTAGTTACTACATCTAGTACATGAGAAAAATACAATGAAAAGAGGGGGTCACCATGCCCGTTTTCAAGTTATAGCATTGTAATATATAACTAATTTGCTAGCTTGTGACGGCAATACTGAAAATCCTAGCCTTGATATGACCGAGAGGCAACCATTATTTCCAGTAAGTAATTATTAACAATGTAATATTAGTATTATTGTTTTGATAGAAGAACAATGTCATCGTGAAAAGCCTTAGGCCCCGTCCACACGTATCCGGATATTTTTGAATCCGCAACTTTTTTGTTGCGGATTCAAAAATATCCGGATACGTGTGGATGGGGCCTTAAAGTTACCGAAAAAGAGAAACTAATGAAATAATAGGGCAATTTCAACATCTGCACGCTCCCAGTGAAACGCTAAAAACTAGCTTGTAAAAGTTGGCTATGAGAATATTTCAACCTACTAATGAAAAATTCTTCAAATATGAATATCTAATGGAGAGTAGTATTTTCTTTAAATACATGGAATAACAAAGACAGGTCATCATGCTCGTTTAAGAGAAAAGTACACTTATTTACTCAGGAAAACTGAATCCTCAAAGGAAACCATCTTGCTCCGGAATAAAATGGCTTTTGAGGCAATAATAAAGTGCTTTAAAAAAACTGAACTAGCTAGTGATCTGAAATAAAATTTAAGTGGGCTGAATCGAAACATTTTCGTACCTTCCTCGGTAATCGTTAAAACATCTTCATATCTTACTCGGTAATCTTCGGAAGTCTTCAAACAAATTCGTAAAGGGGGCGAAAACGTTGAAATGATCTTCGCAAAATCATTGATAGGCTCCTATCGTGTCTCAAAAGACCAAAGGAAAATTAATTTTAAGTGGTCAGAATTGCGATGAAGTTGTTAATAAACAGCTTACTGATTATCTTTTATTCCTAAATTTACTACAGTGTTGGCTTTTGGATGTAAGTTTTGGTAACATGTTTTACATTTTCACGTCTCGCCTCCTCGACTAAAGATTGAGTTCATTAATTATAAATGGACCCGCGAAACACAAAAGTTTCTTCCAGAAAAATCCCTTTGCCTCGTTTTCCTCAAATTTATAGGAGCTAGTTCTTCCCGGTCTTCTTCTTCTTCTTCTTCTTCTTCTTCTTCTTCTTCTTCTTCTTCTTCTTCTTCCCTGTGAGTTGTTTCTGCATGTCCTCAAGGCCAACATGGGCTGCCTCCAAAATGTCTCTCACGTCTTGTTTGTCCCGTTTGTCATTTTCGGCAATCTTCAACTGATCCTGGGTAGCTTTCAATTCATCGCTCTTGTGTGTCTTCGTTGTCTCTGCTTGTTTCTTGGCTAGCTGCTGTTTGCTGAGCTCTGTTTTGTTTTGGTTTACTTTGGCTTGAGCCTGCTGCTTCTTTTTCACGGTGTCGTTGTGCTTTGCGATAGCTGTGGCAAGCGCGGCCGTCGCAGCGGCGATTGCAGCCGCAGATGCTATTCCGCCGATAATAGTCCACCAGTCTGCTGCCTCGGAGGCATCGGCTGCAACTTCAGCAGCAGTAGCAGCAGCAACTTCTGAAGCGGCAGCAACTTCCGCCGACTCTACAGCCGCCAAAGCACCTTCGGCAGCTTCAATCCCTGCTTCTGCAGTCTCTATTCCTGTTTCGGCAACTTGCACCTCTGCTTCGGCGGCCTCGATTCCCTGGGTTAATTCTGTTGACTCAGTGACCAGCTGATCGACTGCTTCCTGTGCCTTTACAACATCGTTGACCCTGGTGAAGGCTGTTTCTTGAATGTCGGAAATCGCGGAAGAACTCTCCTCGAAAAGATTACTTAAATACTCTTCGGATAACTGTTGTAGAATTTGGGTTGGATAACCTGACAGGGATACAAACAGCAAAGCGGGTAAGGCTACGGCTACCTTTATTTTACTCCAGTCGAAATCGGGGTCGAAAGGTGGTGGGTTTGGTTCGCTGGGTGGGTCGTCGGGGTCATCATTCTTTCTAAACAAAGGTCTCAAGGCCCTTTCCAGAGTTCGCGTCAGAGTGGCAGTCTTGTTCGTACCTCCCCCCTCGCGTGCTTCATCCTCAAGCGTAGCTTAGACAGAGATTGTGAGCTTCTGGACCCACCTCTTGAACTTGCTGAACTCCGGAAGCTGAGTTGGCTTGTAGGGGCCAGATTAAATAACACTTGAAGTTGTTCTAGTATACAATTGAAGGGCTAGAGGGGGCGGGGGAGGAGTGGATCAAAATGTATAGGGGAGGGGTGGGTCTGAAGGTTGTTTTGTATTCATGAGTTGGCTTGTAGGAGCCAGATTAAATAACACTTGAAGTTGTTGTAGTATATAATTGAAGGGCTAGTAGAGGGGGGGGGGGGAATCAAAATGCATAGGGGAGGGGTGGGTCTGAAGGTTGTTTCGTATTCATGAGTTGGCTTGTAGGGGCCAGATTAAATAACACTTGAAGTTGTTGTAGTATTAATTGAAGGGCCAGTAGGGGGTGGGGGTGGGGGTGGGGGTAGACCAAAACGTGTAGGAGAGGGGTGGGTCGAGAGGTTGTTTTGGCTTAAAGGAGCCTTTGATCTACTCGGTAGTTTCTTGGTGTTGCGGATGGTGTGATCACCAAATGACGTAAAATAAAAGATTCAAAAGACACTGAACAATACCCACACCACAACACAAAAGCTAACCAACAATAGCTTCCGCAACACCAAGAAACACCCATCTACTCTCCCTCGTCCTGACTAACTGTCCCTGGGTCTCTGGGAATTGCCTTGGGAACGAGTTTGAAACGCAGCTAACGTTTCTCTTTCTGTGTATTGGTACAGATGCTATTAAATTGGAGATGAAATTTTGTCGCCCCTATCCCAGCATTGTGAAGGTGGAAGATCCAGGAGACTGGGGAAAGTTTTACTTTCCGAGCTTTGTTGAGTTGTACCGCTGTGCAGGAGGGTGCTTTGTGTCTTCAAGTGAGTGATTCGTTCCAGTTTAACAGCAGTCAAACGTACAGTACATACGCAGATACCGCTATAATTTCTTGGATATGCACCTTGGCGCCTTAAGCGTGACCATTTAAATGAAAGCTACTGAGCAGTACCTTCCTGTGGTGCTGTTTATTGTGATGTACAAGGTGGTTCTAACTTTTGCGTCTGTGGATGAAATCCTAAAGGACTGACCATTCCAATGTAAACTATCGAGCAGCACTTTCCTGTGGTGCTGTTTATTATGCTGTACAAGGTGGTTCGAACTTTTGAGTCTGTGGATGAAATCCTAAAGTGTGACCATTCCACTGTAAGCTACTGAGCAGTACTTTCCTGTGGTACTGTTGATTATGCTGTACAAGGTGGTTCTAACTTTTGCGTCTGTGGATGAAATCCTAAAGGACTGACCATTCCAATGTAGACTACCGAGCAGCACTTTCCTGTGGTGCTGTTTATTATGCTGTACAAGGTGGTTCGAACTTTTGAGTCTGTGGATGAAATCCTAAAGTGTGACCATTCCACTGTAAGCTACTGAGCAGTACTTTCCTGTGGTACTGTTTATTATGCTGTACAAGGTGGTTCTATAACTTTTGCGTCTGTGGATAAGACGCATATTCTTACGGTGTTGTTTGTTTTTTAGATGAAAAAAGTGTACAGTGTACAATGACTAAACAAGACAACTTAACAATCCTGGTCGAGAATATTGCTACAAAACTGGAAGTCAAAATTCCTGTGAGTAACCACACAGCCTGCGAATGCAGATGCGTACCGAGAGAGTGTAATGAGGGCCAACGTTATGATAACAGCGAATGTAGCTGTAAATGCATCGAAGATGGAAGTCACTGTAAAGAGGAAGACAACAAACGTTGGAATACACAATTGTGCCAGTGCGAGTGCTATAATCCCCTCTTTTGTAAATTAGGCGAAACCTGGAATAGCGATTCGTGCAAGTGCGAGCCAGATGACACTATATCCGCCAGACTACTTTAAAAGGACACTATCCTGCGAAAGCTTTCCACGTTATACCGCCAAATGCCGCCAAATATACAACTTAGTTGGTTAAAAAGATTCTATAGAGCAAAACAAAATAAAATTAAAGCAGTAGTTTGGAGATAAAGTGCAGGATTGCAAGGATTTAAGTGGATTACAGTTCACGAAATTTGATTTCTTGACAGGCGGTCAAGAAATTAAAATTGTCATTCTTGTGGAAGTTTTACATTTTCAGCCGTTATTATGTCTCCTTGGTTAGTATTTCTTTGCTTTCATTACTTTTAGCGACGTTTTGTTACTATTTCAAGATTAATAATAATAATAATAATAATAATAATAATTTTTTTTAAAAAATACAAATCTTTTATTGATAACAAAGCTAACTAAAAAAGCTAACTAAAAAAATCTGCCACCGTTTTGTTACTATTTCAAGATTAATAATAATAATAATAATAATAATAATAATTTTTTTAAAAAAATACAAATCTTTTATTGATAACAAAGCTAACTAAAAAAATCTTATTTTACAATTAATTTCACTTAAAAAACTATTCAGTCAAAACACTATTTACGTTATTCCTTTCGATTAATTATTCTCAAACAATCTTACGTTTACAATTTTTGATCTACTAGAATGCTAAAAATATTCATAATTAAAATCCGTATAAATATTGTAAAAGTATTGCTAAAAAAAAAACTTCATTAAAAATAATTTATGTAAGACGTTTGTATTTACAAGGCGACGGCAATAAAGTATTCTTAACATTACATTATGGCTCCTTCTTGGCTCCTTCTAATAATAATAATAATAATAATAATAATAACGACAACAGGAAATCCTTGTACTCCATCAGCAAACAGTCATTGAAGTTCAGTCGGGAACTGGAAGTGCCTGCAATACCAACTGCAGTGGATGAGGTGAACACCACCTACGCCCGCAGAACAAAGGCCAAGGCCAAACACCAGGATCACCAACAACTCAGGTCCAAGTGGGAATCAAAAGCGCTCCACGGCAAATACCCACAGCGGGTGAATCAGGCTGACGTGGACCAAGATAAGACCCGCAAATGGCTAAGAGCATTTTTTCATTTGTTTCATTTTTTTATTTTATTTTTCTGAAGGCAGAAACCGAGGGCTTTATCATCGCAGCCCAAGATCAATGCCTCCCTACACGCTGGTACCAACACAACATCCTCAAGAAGCCTGATGTTGACCCAAAATGCAGGTTGTGTGGTCGTTTCGACGAGACTATCGACCACCTGGTCTCTGGCTGCCCTGAATTGGCTAAAAATGAATACATCCACCGCCACAACAAGGCAGCTGCACACATGCACTGGAAGATCTGCAAAGAGTTCGGCATTGAGGTGAAGGAGCCATGGTATGAGCATGAACCCAAGACTGTCACCGAGAAGGACAGTGTCACCATCCTGTGGGACATGCCCATCCACACTGATAGGACCATCGCAGCTAATAGGCCAGACATTGTGCTAAAGAACAAGAAAGACAAGACCTGCCTTCTCATTGACATGACTGTATCCCTCGACATCAACACCTCAGTCAAAACCACGGAAAATCTCAACAAGTACAAAGATCTGGAAATCGAGGTTGCGCGAATGTGGTTATGGGAGCCCTTGGCACCATCAAGAAGAGCATGGAAAACTACACCAACAAGATCCCTGGCAACATCAACATACATGAACTCCAAAAAATAACTATCCTTTCTACAGCGCACCTTCTCAGGCGGGTCCTCTCCATCAAGTAGAAATCCTCTTTGCACCCCAAAGTCCATGGTTTGGACTCGGAGGTTGAGAGAGAAAAATCATTCGCAATTACAGTACTGTACCATAATAATAATAATAATAATAATAATAATAATAATAATAATAATAATAATAATAATAATGAGGGAAATTTTGTGATCGTCGCAGTGTGCTTGCGACGATCACAAAATTTCACTCATGTGAAAGAGTGAAAACGTCAAGCAAAACTGCATTTGAATGAAAAGCTCGATCTCTTTATTGCCGAGGAGTTAGTCAGAGGTATTTGCAGGGAGTAATAATTTAAGTCAAAGGAAACTTCCCGTGGCAATTTAATGATAATTTGCGAGACCTATGGAATGTTTTGACCGCTTACATTTCAAACACGAAAAACACATGTTAGAAATGTTTCAGAGACTTATTCAAAATCGAACAGTTTAATTTGTTTGAAATTTTATCATTTAGTGTGCTAGACCACAGGTAGCCCAAGCTCAAGTGATGTTTACACTTTGTAATTTAAACGTCGTGGTAACTGTTGCGTAATAGCGAAATTATAAGGATTTGTATGGGGAAAATTCACTTCGAATTTGAGCGTAAAATTAGGAACGATATTTGAATAAAACTGGCTCACGTGAACTTCTTTGTGTGTTTACTTGTGTCTTGAGTCACTTGAGCTTGGGCTGTCTGTGGCTAGACTGTGTTGATGATAGCGCATTTATTCGCTTGTCGTGGGTAGCCCCAAAATCGAAAGATAATTAGGAAAAACTGTTTTTCGCCATATTTGTTTACCGCTGCTATGGAAACGCCGATTAGCATAACTCAAAACTTTCATCCAAGCCTAACATCTGGTATCAAATTCAGATTCATTAGAGTGATTTTACTTCATCTGTGAAATAGTTAGTAGAATAGTACGCACTATTAGACTATAATTCCATTGTTTCTTTTTGTTTAATTTGAACTATCACACACTAATTGTTAGATAGTGTTTCACAGATGAAGTAAAATCACTCTAAACGAAAGTAAGATTATGTATAAGCGCATTCAAAATGGGAAGTGTGACCCCCCCCAAAAAAAAACACTCCTTGGAGCCACCTTAAACTAAACATCATTTGAACATGTTTAACTGTTGATGTGTATGGGGCTTTTTTCTTTAAAAAAAAGTCGTAAACGCGGGGAGTGGTTGCCCAAGTCTCTCGAGCGAGAGGCTCATGTTAAAAACGCTCGACTAGAAAAAATAAATAAAAATAAACAGTTTAACTTAACATGTTTAGTTGGCGTGAACGGGGAATAAGTCTTCTATAAACCTTAAAAAAAGCGTGGACGTTTACCTGTAATACTGTGAATAAAAGGACAAGGTTAAACTGTTGAGTTTCATTTTCTTTTTATTATTATGACTGAAAGTCATCTTTCTAAGTTTCTTTACAATGGCTATAAGAATATGATAAAAACGTGATGAACTACAGTACAAATGATTTGCACTCTATTTATCCTGGTGATATTTTAAGTAGCTTATACCTAAACTCTTTTACTTAATGGTCAATATTCAGTCAATTCAGGTATGTCTTGTATTCGTTTTGCTTTGCATTCACAAGTTTCTGGATTTTGCATTTCTTCATCTTTGCATTTCTCTTTACACAGGCATTTACATTTCGTTGCGTGACGGATGTGAACTCCTGTGCACGTGACTTGGCAAATGCACCTGCAATCCACGTGATGTGCCACGTATCTCACGTACTCTTTGCCATATTCATTTAATATTTTGACAGCTATATTTTGCACTGTAATAGCTTCACATGCCTCTAAGTTAATGGAACGATTACAAGCTCCTTTGCAACGGTTAACTTTCACAAACTGAGGAGTATTCTTCAGGTTTGTGATGTCAGGTTCAACTTGGACAACTTCGGGGTACGGTGCGCATGTCATTTCTTTAAGCTGATTGTTCTCTGAAAGGGAAACAAATTATTAGAGCAGTTTTCTATTGAGTCTCGTAAAACTAAAACTAAAATAATCACTCTGACCAATCACAACACGTAGACAATCCAATGAACCAATCAGAGCTCGAAGCAATTACATGTCGCCGGCGCCAAGCGCGGGAAAACGCGTGCGAGTAAGTCACGATTGGTTTTGGTGTTACTTTTGATTAAATACTAAAATAATTCTCTCAGTCAAACTTCAAGTTTGTAAAACCGGTTTCATAAGCTTTAAATCAAGAAAACAAACACAAAGAACAAAGTTCAACAACGTATTCATATTTTTGAGCGTTTTTATTTCATTTTAATATGTTTAAAAAGCCCTAAAAGAAAAGGCTAAATGTATGACCGACGCAGCCATTTAAATGCACAGTCACCACACAAAAAGAGGATGGTAGGCCTGTGCTGAAATATATGCTTCTGTAGTGGCCATCACATTTACGTAAGCAAAGATTGACTGAGCTTTATGTGAAATGATGGTCTCCGCCTATTTTACTACACTCCGACCCCCAATTCACTTATTTAACCTCAACTACACTTTGCAAAAACACCACTGACAAACTTTAATATTCTACATCAATGCACAAACTTCAAAAGAACAAATCGATCATCAAAATTCAATAAACTGTTACCTCTCTTGGAATGATGGAAAGGTTGGTTCCCAGGTCTCTTCATTCGAAAGAACATATCACGTGGTACTACGTCATCCTTCAAAAGAAAATACAAGCAGAGCAAAGAGCATTATTTTTATTTTCACTAAAATGGCAAATATGAAGCAATGACTATTAAACTGGTCTTTGTCTAGGGCAGAAAAAATGAATGAAAAGCTAACAGAATACACAGTGCAGTGGTCCATGGGCATCGGAAAGCTGCATCGACAGAGCAATCGAAAGCTATCCTATTTTTATCCATTGAATATATAACAAGCGAAAGATATGAAAATACATACGATCAGCCTTTCATTATATTTGCAGAAAAACAAAATTAATCTAAAGGACATTGATTTTAATTGAAGAGCATTTATTTCATTTTCAACAGTATTAAGTGCCCTAAATTTCGCCTATAGTGAGGTTAGTTTTATAAACCGATACGGCCATCACAGATGCACAGTTCACCACACAAATAGAGGTTGGTAACCTGTGGTGACATACAAATAAACACAGTGGTCCTTCGGTCAGCGGTCTATGACCATGACGACATATCGCTTACCGAGAACCCAAGAGAGGTCGTAACACAAAACGATTTCCGATTTCGGCAAAATTTCTAAAAGCACTTGGAGGCAAACTCAAACCAGCTGAGAATATATTTGGTCGTGCACGCATCGTATTGTCTGCTGAAACTAAAAGTGACAAGTTTTTTCAATCTTCCTTTGTTTTAATGTTGTGACCACAAGAAATTAAAACTAACTTGAAAGTTTTGAATTTTCGTTCATTTCCAAATAATGACTTATCGTGTTGTTCGACATGATTTTTTAACGAGTTAAATTCGAATGATTAATGCTGTCTTTGTGGGAGAAAGCTATCCATGGCTACGAAGGTCTCGAGAAAGAATGAATGCTCATTTTAATTTCTTTATCGCGAGCCATCAAACAAGCTGATAAATAGAATATTTAGTACGAATGAGCAAAAAAATCGTTTTCATCCTTTCTGTAAATTTCTGAAATATTTCTGAATTTTTCTCCAGTGTTATCTACAACATTTCCTAAGAGAAAAAAGTGCATAACACCTTCGAAAAGGCCCACAAAAAAGAGAGAACAGAAAATTTATGATCAAACAATGTCGCTTTTTGTGAAATATTAATCATAATAAAACACAGGAACAACGAGGCTTTTGATGAAAGAAAAAAGGTGAACAGAATTTCTTACCTCAAATGAAAGCTTTCTTTTACAAGAAACGTGTGCGAAAATGATCACGGTAAAAAGAGCAAATTGAAATAAACCCTTGATCATTTTTGTTGCAGTGACTCGTGAAGTTAACATGTAAGTCTCGTGCCCTCTATTTTGTGAATGACTTCCTAAATGTATATGTTCTGCATATAAATACTATATGTTCTGCATATTAAGTCATTCATTCAAACAAGGTTAATAAATTAGCGAAGAATGCCACGCAACGGTGGCATCTATGAAATGGCTTGCGTTTTTTAATTTGACTCATAACGTTGATGTGTTTGCTTAATTGAAATCCAAAGTTGGATTATGACAGACTTTGTCAGTTTTATTGTTTAAAACATTGCAAACAAATGAAGCGAAATTAAGATCAATAAAGTGTTATACCTTATGCGAGATCAGATCAGCATTTTAAAACCAGAAGGTTGAAATGTGGTGCAGTGTAGTGAAAAATAAATGTGTTTTCATATGGTGTGAAGTGGTAATTTTATGAAAAACAACACTTAACAAAGAAAGATATGTTTAACTGGCTTTCTCTTTTAACAAATCAGTCGCACGTGCCTATGTATTTCACTGTAGGAAATTTTGATGTTATAAATTATTTGCGTTGTTCATCATTTAAAAAATCGCGAAATTCAGAGGGCGTAGAAAAAAGAAATCCCTTATTTAAAACAAAACAGCAGATTCAGATTTAAGTGCAGATTCGCCAACGCGCGCTAAGGAATTATCGCCCTGATAATCAGCACGAAATTAATTCGCCGTGAAAAGTTTCTACAGTAAGGCGCCTTTACGAAGCCATTAACAAAAGGAAAAGATAATTATTATAAGCGAAATGATGATCATATGGCTTCAAACTGGTAAATTTTGACAAGCAGGTGATAATAACTTATTAATATGTGATTAACGAAGACAGTTAATGTCGCCATATTTTAAAATTCTCCAAGTGGCGATTTCAGTGAATTAATTTTTTGTTTTATGTTTTAGATCTTACAAGGTGCTGTTTATTTGCGCGTTTACTCCAAAGAGACTTCAACTTCGAAGTAGAAACAAAAATCCCTATTATCAAGAGCTTATCAATAACCAATTATGTAGAGCTTTTATTTGAATCGTCCCACTTTAGTATTCATCTACAGACTCAAAAGTTACGACCACCTTGTACATCAAAATAAACAGCACCACAGGAAAGTATTGCTCAATAGCTTTCATTTGAATGGTCACACTGTAGGAGTTCATCCACAGACTTAAAAGTTATAACCACCTTGTACAGCATAATAAACAGCACCACAGGAAAGTACTGCTCAATAGCTTTCCTTTAAATGGTCACACTTTAGGATTTCATTCACAAACTCAAAAGTTAGAACCACCTTGTACAGCATAATAAACAGCACCACAGGAAAGTACTGCTCAGTAGCGTTTATTTGAATGGTCACACTTTAGGATTTTATCCACAGACTCAAATGTTAGAACCACCTGTGCAACATAATAAACCAGCACCACAGGAAAGTACTGCTCATTTGAATGGTCAAACTTCAGGATTTCGTCCGGGGAAAAAGGACTGAAAGCCTGATTAGCTTGATCAGGTCGAACATAGGATCATTTCATTTCTACGGATATCACTGCTGAATTTTGGCCTAATCCGAGTTTTCTTTAGTTACATCAGGCACAGCCCTAAGCTTTATAAGTCACTTCTATGATTAATTTTTTAAATACAAGAAACACTTCCCGTGTTTCCACATAGAAAAACACTTTCCTTTTTTTCTGCAGTATCGAGTTACTCCAAACTTCTACGATCATTGTCTATTAGAGACGCGGATTTCAACTACTCATGGCCAGCTGTTCCAGGCAGTCAGATAGTGGAGAGCGAATGATAGGCGGTGCACAAAGGAAACAGATTGCGAGTGATGACGAAAGGAGAGGCTCCCTTTCATTTTCCCCGCTCGTTCGCGCGCCAGTTTTTAGCCGCCGGCCCCTCCCCCCGGTTGTTCAAAAGGTGAATAGCGCTATCCACTGGACAAATCGCTATTGAGCGGATAACACAAGTGATTTTGTCACTACTTATCCACTGGATAGTGATTTATCCGGTAGGTAGCGCTATCCACCTTTTGAACAACCGGTGCCTGGAACAAGGCCAAGTGATTTCTGTCTTCAATAATAGCAAATGAGTGTGATGGCTATATATCATGGGAGTGCTATCAAGCAAACGAATTCGATTGTCGATGTTGCTATTACTGAACTCCTTATCAAAAAGCGTCTAATGTTCTATTTAATAGCCTACCATTTATACCTTAAGCACAGAGTGGCTTGTTTAAACACGACTGATTAATTCTTTTTTAGTTCTATATTTTGCGTCCTGTTTTGAGCTGAAGTATCCTCCTTCATCAATGAATTTTTATGCGAACGGAAGTCAGTTTATCGGCGATTGATGGATTTTGGCATAAAGTGGTCGTCTGTGTAATTTCTCTCGCTCTTTAGTATTCCTTGAGTCAATAGTTTGGAAGCTCGAGCATTCATTACTTTTGCGATCCGGCGAGAGAGAACGAAAAATACTGCGGTTTCATAATGGCTCAGGATATAAAACAAATTCTAGTAGTTTTATTTGCAATTTGCAAATATGGAAATAAAAGAAACAACAGTTGATAAGCTGTTGTTGAACTGTCATATTTGAAAAATTATTGTGTGTCAGACTCTACGTTACGTCTTTTAAACAATTAGCGCGCGGCTTAACTAAAGACTATTTTCATGTTTAAATTGAGAAAGTAATTAAGGGCGATTTAGATCTCATGCTTGGGCCTTATCAAGAAAAATTTATTTCTATTGATGCCGACGTATGTTGATCTATTGAAACTCTTTGTCAAAAAGCTTTTCATCTTTCATTTAATAGCCCGCCATTTAATTTTTTTCTCATCTTGTACTCAAATTGGCTTGTTTGAATACCGCCGATTACCCGGCATATATATGTCATTTTGTTACCTTTAAGATCCGTATACAATATATTTTGTTCGTTTTTTCTTCAATCGTTCTTTATTTTTTTCTCGATCCTGATTGTTGCAACTCGGTCTGTTTAATTTAGTGTCAATGGCCTAGCTTCAAACCTCGAAAAGGAAATTCCAAGGTTTATTTTGCAGAAATGGAATAAGCTGGAATATAAAACGCACTCGAGCACTTCGTCCCCAATATAATACTCAGCACCACAGAAGATAAACTCATCTCGGTTTCGTATTCCTAATTAGAGACGCCCAAAGAGGGATGTTTAGGAAACTATTGGAATGGCGTTGTACTCATTTTAGTGCTATGCGAAAGTTAATAGAGTTTGATCTTTTCCGCGGTTTTCTTCAGGTGAATATTTCAGCGGCAGAAAATTTTGGGAAAAGGAATCTTAGAGCGCTTTCCAATTGAGTCCAAAACTAAAGTAATTACTCTGACCAATCACAGCAGTCGTAAACAATCCAATGAACCAATCAGAGCTCGAAGCAATTACATGTCGGCAGCGCCAAGCGCGGGAAAACGCGTGCGAGCAAGTCACGATTGGTTTTGGTTTTACTTCTGATTGGTCGAGAAAGTGGCGCGAGATTTTTTAGCCAATCACAAAGCGTAGCAATAGAAAACCAAAGCAATTGTGTAATTACTTTACACACTCAGTTTAAAACTGCTCTATTAACCAATCAGAAGTAAAACCAAAACCAATCGTAACTTGCTCGCATGCGTTTTCCTGCGCTTGGCGCCGGCGACATGTATTTGCTTCGAGTTCTGATTGGTTCATCAGATTGTCTGCGAGCTGTGTGTTTGGACGGAGTATAATTACTTTGGTTTTGGTTTTACGACACTCAGTTGAAAACTGCTCTATCTCCCGAATTTCCTAGCTACTTTCTCATTTCCGAAAATCTTCGCTGACCTTATTTCGTACTCAAAACGATATCTTTATCCCTCAGAAAACAAAAAAGGCGAAAGTTTGAGGCGACATTTTGCTGATTTTTTTTATCTAATTTATTACGAACTAGTTTTAGGATGACTAAGGAATTCTAAACAGCTTTCCATCGAAGCTGCTGTTCCTAACCTTTTGAACGTTTAAACATCAAATACAGAAAGTGTAAAAGATAATGAATCTGAGTATAAGAAAACTGTGACTAAAATGAGGACAATTAAAAATATATAAAAACATGATTTTCTTTAGTTTTGTTTTGTTGTCTATATTTTAGGCACGATGCAAATTACTCAATATTACCCGAATTAGTC
This sequence comes from Cladopsammia gracilis, assembly GCA_022457155.1. Classification (NCBI taxonomy): domain Eukaryota; kingdom Metazoa; phylum Cnidaria; class Anthozoa; order Scleractinia; family Dendrophylliidae; genus Cladopsammia; species Cladopsammia gracilis. The sequence goes on from JAJGOT010000329.1 coordinate 897,253, forward strand.
CGCATCATTATTGTCAACATAAGCGGCGCCTAAGAGACTAAAAGCGCTCTTAACACAGGAAGATGTAAGGCCGCCTCGAGAGCAGGTGGATAAACTGACCATCTTGAGGAACCGGGCTCTTTAAGCGGAAAGCTTGAGAATCTTGATACCCAAATATCTCAGTACTTAAGTCATTCCGCATTTTGCTTTATTAGCATACGAATTTTCGAAGTGAAGGCATCTTGCTGAACATGAATTGCCTTCAAAAGTTGAAAGAGCTTGTTAAACTTAGCAATCTTCCCCATTGTAAGTTCTTTGTATGGAATATTAAGAAAATATCAGCTATATATATGCAAAACTGCAAAATTGTTGGGTCGCAAAAGCGCTAATGAGCCATACATTCTTTGTAAAAATTTCGAGTTTTTAAAACAACATTGCACGCAGAGTATCCAGTATATCGGGCTTAAATTTTCAGAGAAAGCTTATTGTGCTATGCTCTCTCAATATTCAGAGTTTTAATTTTTTTGTAGCTCGACTAGAAAATGTGGCGCATATCCTAATGAGGCAAAAGTTGAAACAAATATTCGCCTATAAACTGAGCAGAAAAATGCAGGTGCGATTTTTTTGGGAAAAAGAAATTGTCTTAATGGTCTGATCACTAAGTTAAACTAGAAAAATTGGTTAGCGGAAACATTATCCTTATCAGCGATGTGGTCAGTTAAACTAATATGGCTAAAACAGCTGGAAACAAATGTTTTGGAAGCAAAATTTGCATGCAGGACTCTTAAGGAAACGGCTGATCTAGAAAAAGGCATTGTTGCTTCTAACGTGGTAAAACTTGGAAACATTCGTCTCGGAGACAAAAATTTGCGTCCGGCAAGCGAGAAAGTTTCTGACTTGATTCAATAACATTTGCGTCCGCAACGAATGTTTCTCGCGCGGCTAAACTGGGAAACATTTGCGTCCGCAACAATGTTTCTAGTTGAGTCAAGCCCTATTTACCGAAACACTTATTTCTCGTGCTAAATAGGGAAATATTTGCTTCCGAAAAAGAAAGCAAGGAAAATCTGTTTTTGTAACCCTAAGTTTAGGCTATTAGTAATTTACGAAAAGCCGGCATATTCGCCATACCATTTACTTTGGAAATGCAGCTAAGAATTGGCGCCCATTAGAAATAGAGCGGCTTTCAATTTAGTCTCCTAAAACCAAAAGCCAAAGTGATCACTTTGGCCACTCACAACAGACGCAGGCCACCAATCGGAACTCAAAACAAAAACATGTCATCACCGCCAAGCGCGGGAAAACGCGTGCAGCAAAGTCATGGTTAATTTGGTTTTACTTCTGATTGGTTTATAAAGTGGCGCGAAATATTTTAGCCAATCACAAAGCATAGCAATGCAAAACCACAGCAATTACGTCATTACTTTCGAAAACCGAGCTTTTCTGCTGGAAGCGGTTCCGTACCGGAACTCGCGGGGAAGGAGGCTAAGCGAAACGGTCCCCAGTGCCTTCTCTTTTTTAAAAATGGTGGGACTGGCGTATAAATCCCTGGACAATGCTGCCAAAATTCTCCAAGAATTGTGAATTATTTTGTCACGTGACACACGATGAAATGGAGTTTAAAAAAAACAACAAAACAAAACAAGTTAAACATGTTTTTGTATTCAGGAGCCATAATCGGGGACGGAGACCGTAACAATATGTAAGTTTTTCAGAGCTGCCTGTCCCCATGTAAAAGCCAATTTGGGCTTTTTTTTAGCGAAAATTGCGCCATCGCGTGTGACACGCGCGTGTGTCTGGGCGGACGTCCCGTTTGAGAAATTCAAAACAATAGCGTCCAAATTTGTACATTTAGAATGGATTTAGGTTAGAAGTATTTTAGAGCATTTTTGGCTTGAAAGAAAAATCGTAAACTGAGTCAGTTATCAGTATTTTCATTTGCGAAAAAAAAAACAATTTAGCTAAATGTCGTTATATTTTTGTCGTTTTGTACGGCAAAACTTCATTTGCAATCAAATTTTTGCGATCAAATTTACAATTAAAGCTGAAAGACATCTATTTTCCATGTAAGGGGTATGTAAGGTATAACGTGCGCGCACTCTCACTGCGTCAAAATTAACGCAGTTTGTGCTAAAAATAGCCCAACACGTCCTTTACATGGGTTTGTGTGGGCCCCACGCTTACGGTATGGCTCCTGTTTGTAACCCAAGTTTCAGGCCATTAGTAATTTAACGAAAAGCCGACATATCTTCCACACCATTTACTTTGGAAATGTTACTTTGAAAAAAAACGGATATGGATTGGAGACATAAGCACTTTTCTTGATAGTTTATATATTTATATTAATGAGCGATGTGCCGTATATATACCTCCCTGGGGGGATATATACAGCTACTTTAATATTTACATGCAGCGGAAAGCCAGCTAAACTAACAGCTTGCTTATTGATTCTTTTTTTATGACAAAGACACCTGCGATTGCAGGATGGAACTTATCAAAAAAATATATAAATTAATAAAATAGAAATACTCTTTCGTATTGCTCAGGGCCGGGTTGTTCAAGGCACGATTAAGCTAACCCAGGATTAGCGTGAAGTTTGAATCCAGTTAAATAACTCAACAATTGAAAAAAAAAAAGTTCTCTGCCCTTCAGTTTCGACTTTAACTTGTCTTCACTGCTAGCTTTTAATGACCTTTTGAAAACATTTTAAAAACGAGAAATGAAATCCACGGTTAACATTTAATCCCGGATTAGCATTAATCGGCTTTCGAACAACCGGGCCCAGGACGATATCGCTTTTGAAAGTTTAAATATACTGTAAGACTATAAAGCAAGTAACATAAAGCCGAAGGTAATTTTAAGTGAATATTAAAATTATGGCCATTCTTAGCTAAGCACTGATTGTGTTTGTTAAGCTAATGAAACTGTTTCATTAGCTAAACAAGCAAACTTTTGACATATGAATAACCTTATGAAAACTTTTGTTATAGCTAATAAAGAAACTTAGTAAAATCTATACTCTCATAAGAGATCTCGAGAGTAAAATCCAAGCACAAACCTCGAATATGCTACTCAACTGGGAAACTGAAAAATTGAAAGGACATTATTGAAAGCTCGGTTTTGCCCATATATCTCTCTCCTCCGCAGAGGCTCCTATCAGTAAAGAGCAGTAAAAGAGAAAATGGTAGCGCAGAAAACAGGAGCGCGGAGTTCCCCGCACGCTTTACTTTTTACCACTACCCAACCTCCGCGCGTTTTTTGCGTTTTTTTTCCCTGAATATGTCGGTTTACCTTTCCAGTTTGAGAATCTTATTAGGACCGACACTGTTCCACCGAAATCTAAAGCTGAGGAGGCCTAATTAACATAAGCTTCATAGTTTCTTTTAGGCCTCCTCGCCATTGTTACCTCTATTCTTCTTATATTAATGTGTTATTGTAATATGGCCAATAAAATAAATAAATAAAAAAAAGAAATAACGAAATAGTGTTTACGTCATTAATTTCCATGTTATATCGCCAAATGCCACAAAATATATAACTAAATTGGATAAAACGATTCTATATAGCAAAATAGTAGAATAAGTTTGGAGATAAAGTGCAGGATTACAAGGACTGAAAGCGGATTACTGTTTATCAATTTTGATTTCGTGAATTTCAAGAAAATAAAGCAAATATTCGAAAATATAAAGCAAGCTCCAGACCATAATCATGAAAACACGATATTTCAACTTTTAATTGTAATCCGAAAATCCGAGGACAAATACAAGCATTCCGCGGAACACTTATTTGGCGAAACAATTCATTGGGTGACCCTGAGTATCGATCATTGGCTTTCGTTTAATCTTTATGTTTTAGAAATTAAATCACTCATTACAGCATAATAAACAATACCTCAAAAAAATACCGCTGAATAGTCACACAGCCAGACTCAAAAGTTAGAATCACCTTGTACAGCATAATAAACAGCACCACAAGAAAGTACTGCTCAGTAGCTTTCATTTGAATGGTCACACTTTAGAATATCATCCACAGACTCAAAAGTTAGAACCACCTTGCACAGCATAATAAACAGCACCACAGGAAAGTACTGCTCAGTAGCTTTCATTTGAATGGTCACACTTTAGGATTTCATCCACAGCCGTACTCAAAAGTTAAAACCACCTTGTACAGCATAATAAACAGCACCACAAGAAAGTACTGCTCAGTAGCTTTCATTTGAATGGTCACACTTTAGAATTTCATCCACAGACTCAAAAGTTAGTACCACCTTGTACAACATAATAAACAGCACCACAAGAAAGTACTGCTCAGTAGCTTTCATTTGAATGGTCACACTTTAGAATATCATCCACAGACTCAAAAGTTAGAACCACCTTGTACAGCATAATAAACAGTACCACAGGAAAGTACTGCTCAGTAGCTTTCATTTGAATGGTCACACTTTAGGATTTTATCCACAGCCGTACTCAAAAGTTAGAACCACCTTGTACAGCATAATAAACAGCTTCACAAGAATGTGCTGCTCAACAGTTTTCATGCGAACGGGCACGTTTTAGGGTACAGCCGGACTCAAAATGAACAGGAAACAAGTGCGAAGCATGTATGGTTTCCATGAGAAAGAGCACGTTTTACAGATTTTATCCACAAACCATGAAACCTGTATTTTAAAACCTGTATTTATTTTTATATATATTTTTGTATATTTATTTTAAACCTGTATTTTATGGTGTCACTTGAAAGTGACACCATAAAATTAAGTGGACTCCTTGGTGCTTGGATTCCTAAATTTTCTTCCAATTTTTAACTTTAAAACGAACCTGTATTCAGCGGACCCCTCTATTAAGCGGACACTAGCGAGGGCCCCGAGGATGTCCGCATAATACAGTTTTCACTGTAATTATTTGTAAGAGTGCTATGAAAAAATAGACCAAAGTATTAGTGCAGGGTCTGGAAGGGGGGTCTGGATCCCGAATCACGGACTATTTTTTTCGTAAATTCCCGAATCACGTAGCTTGTTTTTTTCTTCTTCAATTTTGTCATTTCCCGAATCACATAGTTTGTGAACATTTTTTCTGCATATATATCTTATTTCTGGCCTGTAACTCCTTTATTGACTTGAGCGAAATTCACTACAGGAGTTTGTCCAAGGCCTTTGTCCTGGGCGACTTCATTTTAAATAGCTGTGGGTCTTGAAGGTGTGGAAATCCTTGAATTTTTTTGCGCTGATTGGAACATTGAACTTTTCTTTGTGGATGGGCTGGCTACTCACTGTACCAGATTCTGGAGTCAGAAAAAAATGAGACCAGAACCCCACCCTGGATGCAGAGGTCCGTTATCTGAATATCATGAGTGAAATTAACCGCATAAACGGTTAGAAGAAAACCGTAACTGTGGAACTGGTCTCACTACTCGCCATGGCATAGAGATAAATAGTAAACGGAAAAACAAACGTTAAGTCGAAAATAGGATGTCGTGATGGCGTATTCACTGCGATCACGTGTGATCAGGTCCAAGTACAGTAGCTTCTTTGGCTTTTCATAATTAACTCGTATGCTAGCCTTGCGCGCGCTTTTCTTCGGCACGCGTGAATTTGAATTTTTTGAATTTTCGCACACGCTAGCAACGAACACATTTTTACTACTGATGAAGGCAGCATTGCCGAAACGTCTAGTTTCATTTTTAACACTTTTTACAGCGTTAAACTTAACAGTTTTTCACGTAACTACAATTAACGCTGCGCAGGATACATATTTATTTACAGTAGCTTCCCACCCTTGGCCTTCCTTAAACCGCCCGTTGTGGCATGTTGTGGGAGTTAAAATGTTTTTGACAGGTCGCTATATGTGAGTGTGAATTGATACGGGCTACATGATAATTGAATTTCACGGAATTTTGTCCGTGGGGATCACGAATCACGGACCACAGATAAAGCAAATCCCGCGTCACAGTCGATAGAGTATCACGAATCACGGCTGGATTTATTTTGTATTCCCGAATCACGCACTCAATTTCGGTTAAATCCCAGCTTCCAGACCCTGTAACGCCTGAACAGTGAATAAATGTCTTGTTTTGACACTTTTCGCGCGCAGATTGCGCAATTTTTGTTGATATCCCACACTGCACTTCGACCTCAAAGCAAGTTGGGCAAGAAAACATGGAGGATTTGGCGGTCGAGGTGTGCGGGAAAAATGGCGCTTATTACAAGGTGAGGCTAGGAAACTTGTTGTACAGTGAAATAAATTTTTGAAAACTTATCAAACAATTATTTTTCAGGGTTATGTGAGGAATATTCACCAAGATCAAGTCACTATCGCCCTTCAACACGAGTACGTATGCAATGCATTTTAATAGGTGACCGCGCGCGACTTTCATTTGTTATTCATTGTTTATATTCAATGTTCGCTTACAAATCTTTCACGTATTGTTCCCTAACAGTTTGAGTAACTGCAAGAGAGTTTCTTACGAGGAGGTTCGTTTACCTCCAACCAACAACCAGAGATGTGATTTGTACGTGGACGATGAAGTTGAGGTAAGATACTGTAAACCTGTTTATCTCTAGACCGTCCCATGTGATCGAATTGCAGAAGGTTACTGTAAGTGCACTGGTGTAGAAAATTCAAACCTCGATTGTTTTCATTCAAAATGCATATCAATACCTTTTAAAACCGACAAAGTAAACTATCTTATTTCTGATGATAATGTTTTTTCGCATTTTATCCGTAATTTTCATGTTCAGAGAGTAAGATTGTGCAATAACTGACAATAACGTAAAATCACCTTGCCCATTTGACATAATTTAATCTGTTTACTACGTATTTAATCCACGTGTTCATTTAAGTGTTTGAGAGTAAACTCAGTTTGCACTTTCGTATGTGGTAATTGTTCGCCTTTTTAGCGGTAACAATATAAATTCCATCTACAATCCAGATTTCTTGTTTGTTGTTGAATTTTAACGCATCCGGATAATAGTATAAAATTTCTGTTAACCTTAATAAAAGATGGTTTCACCCCAGGGAATCATATCGACAATACAACTAGACATTCCCAAAGTATGAGGATTCGAAGGGCACAAATGTTTGTACCCGCTTCAAAACAACTATCTGTAAATTCCTTTCTGTAATTCGAGGAAACAAGGGCGTAAAAGGTTATGTCAAAGTTGAAGGGTTAGAGAAGAAAAAGATTGGAAAGAGAGTGGGGAAAGGTTTGTAGACCTAGAGTGCTAAAGCTAGAAACTGAGCAATGCCCTGACAAAATCTTCCTGTGCTACTTGTCCTAGAAAGGAAATTTGGTGACCGTGTATCAAAGAACAATCTTTATCTTGGTTGAGTCATAATTTAACCCTTTCACTCCCGGAGTCAATTATGGAGACATGTGATGTACTTCTAACTTTTGAGTGTGTGGACGAAATCCTATGGTGTGACCATTTAACCCTTTCACTCCCAGAGCCAACTATGGAGACATGTAGTGTAGTTCTGACTTTTGAGTCTGTTGACGAAATCCTATGGTGTGACCATTTAACCCTTTCACTCCCAGAGCCAACTATGGAGACATGTAGTGTAGTTCTGACTTTTGAGTCTGTTGATGAAATCCTATGGTGTGACCATTTAACCCTTTCACTCCCAGAGTCAATTATGGAGACATGTAGTGTAGTTCTAACTTTTGAGTCTGTTTACGAAATCCTATGGTGTGACCATTTAACCCTTTCACTCCCAGAGTCAATTATGGAGACATAAAGTGTAGTTCTAACTTTCGAGTCTGTTAACCCTTTCACTCCCAGAGTCAATTATGGAGACATGTAGTGTAGTACTAACATTTGAGTCTGTTAACCCTTTCACTCCCAGAGTCAATTATGGAGACATGAAGTGTAGTTCTAACTTTTGAGTCTGTTTAACCCTTTCACCCCCAGAGTCAATTATTGAGACATGAAGTGTAGTTCTAACTTTTGAGTCTATTGACGAAATCCTATGACATGGCCATAGGAAACCTCTTTAGCAGGTCTTTTGCACAGTACCATTTGGCACATGTGCATTTGAATGCCATTGTAACTGAACTGTGATGTTTTCTGTTAATACAACAACATTTTTTGTTTTTTTTGAAATGACACCCCTTTAATAAGAAGTATCCAGATCTTTATTATTAATAATTAATAATCAAATATTAATCAAATAATTAATAATTAATATTGGATTAACCAAATAAGTCATTGTTTCACAAGTGTGGGACAAAAACGAAATTCTGAGTCCCCGACAGAAATTAAACTTATGATCTTCCTTACACTGGTCCGATGCTGTAACCACTGAACTAGGAGAGACTGTTGCACCTATCAATGTCTTCCCCCAATGGGAGGAGTGCGGCCATACCCAGGCAGGGGGGAAATGACGTTTAGAATTTTTTTTGGTCAAAAATCCCCACCCAAGTGCTTGTGAACGTGTCAAAAGAGAAGTCATCAATGAAATATTTTCCTCTCTTTCAACTGAATAAGAACCTTGTCAGAACGGGGATAAAATAATGATATCTCACTATGGTTGAACACATGCTTGACTAGTCAAGTGAATCTGAGACAAGAATATGAACAAAGAATGCAACAAAATGCTTTCTTAATGTAAAACAGTGAATTGATTTACATCTATTTTGCAATAAAGAACAACTACAGGTGTCGATGGCATGTTATTGCCTGGATACTGAAAAGATTCTTACCTTCTTTCTGTCTTCGGCAAGCAATGCCAAACAACCTGACTGTCGGGGGTACCCTGTGTCAATAAAATCCAAGAGCCCCTGGTAGGGGGAATGCTTTAATGTCAATAGCCTATGTATGCCCCCCACTCCTCCTGTTGGGGAAAGACATTGATAGTTGCATTACAGCGAGTTAGGCCATATTCTAGCAGTGTTCTCACCAGGATTTTGCCTTGGGGAGTTGCAGGGCCCCCTCTGCTGAAAAATAGGGGCCCTGTAAGAGTATTAGAGGGACAAAGTCACTCCAAAAGGTCTGTTACATGAAGTACCTACCTGATCCAACATGGCGGACAAGATGTTTACAATTTGATTAGTGATGCTTACACAAACCTTCACCACGTACGTGTGACCCATGAGAGTAAAAGCAATAAAATTAAAGGCTTTAATTTTTTTTGATAAATGTTTTTATTCATTTGAACAAGCAAAATGCTGGGGTGTTCAATTGACCATTAAACTACTCATAAACATTCAAAAGTCTGTTTGACTCAAAGCATGCTCCTGCGCCCTAACGGCGCATCTTCTTGGCTTTTGGTGCGCCATCTCCATTTTTTTTTGCGGGAATCCCGCAAGGCCGCGGCCTGGTGAAAACACTGTACTAGGTTTATATATGAAATGTGTCCTGCATACTGCTTGGATCATCAATGTCGAAAGCATCATGTGAGGTGATAAATAAAGAAAGATGGTAAATGTTTAGCTTGGTAATGAAATGAGAAAGATATAATGTTCTTATTGCTTATTTATTTATTGCAGGTTTTTACAAGAGATGATGATGGAGAACCGTGTGGATGGTGGCAGGCACGAATTGTTCATAAAAAGGGAGAGGTAAACATGGAACCTTCTTCATTAGAAAATTTGGAAAAAAGTTTAAATTGAAGCCTGGGTTCCAGACAAAAAAATTATGTCTAGATGATTCTTTGGAATATTTTTACTTAAATCACGTGTTTAACTTTTTCATTCCCAGAGTCAACTATGGAGACATGTTATGTAAAAAAAAAATTATGTAAAAAAAAGTTGAAACCACATTTCAAATTTTCCAGGAAAAGTTATCCTGAAAGCTATCAAGGGCATCTAAGGCAAACAAATTCTGTCATGACATGGATTTTTTTCATCTAACTGGGTCTGTTTAAATTACTTCGACAATAATAAGTTATCATCTGGACAAAGTTGAATGTACATGTACTGTTTGGAGCATAAACACAAGATTTAGTGAAAATTGCGAAAAAAGTCACTTTGGACATTTTATCCATGAGCTTAGCTACCATAATGAAGAGATTTAAGTATATAAATGTATCCTCTTTTCAACCTATAAAAATATCAAGTTTTTTAAGAACAGTTTGTAATGAGATAAGAAGATATTACATATGGTACATGTAAGTATTACCGGTACTTAAAGTGCCTATGAAATGAAATTTTCGACCCGTTTTTTTTTTTAGTAAAAAAAGTCCATGTTCCACTGATTCATAATTTTCCAATAAGTTATGGTCAACCAACGAAAAATATTTTTTTGGACGTCCAAAGTTGGTCAAAAATGAACTTTTCATGTCCTAGGGCATGGAACTAGTAAATAAAGAAACATAGAATGCACGATAACTGCAATAAACCGTTGAGAATGGCCAGATCTGGTTTTCCAGATCTAGATCAGTATTAATACTTAAAGTGAAACAAAAAACACCCCAGCAAACTGATCCTTACAGCAGAAAAACAGAAGCAGAAGCAAATAACATGATAACATCATCAGTTGTGCAAAAATGCCAAAAATGCGGTGTCGCTTTCAGATGCTTCAGTATTTCTTGTAAACAAACCACTTTTGTTTAGCAGTTTTGGTCAGTTGGAAATGTCCTGCGACGATGAGTTTTGACTACCATGTTGACTACGAAGGTTTGTACAACTGTTGACGTCACAAGTCCTAATTTGCATATTTAAGCCGCGCACTGGTTGTCCCATATTTTTGGCTCAAATAGGCCAACTTTGTAGATTGCGTGCTTGACCATAACTTAAATTGGAAAATTATGAATCAGTGGAACATGGACTGCATAAAATTCTTATGCATAAAGTGTATAACATTGCCTGACCCAGCCCTCCTATTATAAAATCAAACAATTCTTCAATTTCTACTTGCTATATGGTGTGGCCAGTAATATTACCAGGGCTAGCTGTCATTTAAGCTTTGAAGAAGCTGATGTCACAAGGAAAGTACATGATCATAAAACAAAGAAACTCTTCCATGCTTGTTGTGTTTTATTCATTTTCAAACATTGAGTTGTCGGTCATCATCACTGTAGTTGCTGGCCATAAAAACGTGTTGCTGGCCATAAAAACGTGTTGCTGGCCTTAAAAACGTGTTGCTGGCCATACAAAACGTGTTGCTGGCCATAAAAAATGTGTTGCTGGCCATAAAAACGTGTTGCTGGGTACTAATGACAGCCCTTTTCTGTGGTAGTAACATGTCACATCTCTTCTGTCTTTTCAGTTTTATGTCATACAATATGCTGGATGGGATGCGACATTTAATGAGATTGTCCCAAGAGAAAGAATTCGCCCTTCTAGCCACAAGTAAGCAAATTAATGACTAATTACATTGTAGTATCAAGGAAGGAACAATCAATTAAGTGAACTTTCTCTGAGGTCTGGTAATTAACGAGGCAGTCATGCTACCTGTAAACAGAACAGTTTTTGCAATTTTTTAACATGGAAAATTTCAGCCCAATAACTGAATAGAAATTTTTAACATGGCCATTCAGAGTGAGGTGCAGGATTGCAGAAAATTGGTTCTATTCTTTTCAATTCTTTTTAGAACAAGGTATTGAAATGAGCTCTATTCTTATTCAATGAGATGCAAATTAGTATATTCCAATTTTCTGCAATCCCGCACCTTACAGTCCATTCAGGTTTAATTTAATAAAAACGTGCATATTGCCACCTTACGATATAATTTTCTGGTCAATGTAGTGAGGTGGCAGTTATAGGCAGGTTTCAATCAGGGTTCTCAGTCATTTTTTGATCAGGTGGCTAAAGATATGTAGCAGGTGGCTACATAAGACTATATCAGCCTTGTGTTGATACATAACCCTTGTACTTTCAAGCCAAAGCAGGCTGCTACTTTTGTCTTGACAGAAGGTGGAAATCCCCCTGTTGCCGCCTTCTACTGAGAACCCTGTTTCAATGGAGAATTTGAATCATAAACAACCACATCCTAGTGCCTTCTCTACTTTTAAAAATGGTGGGTTGGGTGTGGAAACCCCTAGACTAGGCAACCAAAATACTCGAAAAATCCTGAAGTATTTTGCAGCAAAAACATGATGAAATATCTTGGTTTTGTTTAAACAACGGTTTCAGATTCACAGAAAACACAGCTACCAATTGCTGGACATAACCTCCAAAAATGTCATTTCATTGTGTGTTACATGACAAAATATGCCGCAATTCTTGGGATATTTTGGTAGCTTTGTGCAGGGGTTTCTGTGCCCACCCCATCATTTTGAAAGTAGATATAGCCCTGGGGACTAGGTTGGTAGCCATTGTGGGAAGGTGCCTGTTAGTGGAGTATCGACTGTATTCAGAAAATTTACCATCCCTGTAGCAAAGATATAGCCTCTTTATATGGAAACAATTCCAGCTCAGGTACCAGCCAGGCCTGCCCAATAGACCATTTTCATATTCTCGGTATTGCACTGGAACTACTGTAGCTTGCAGTCGAGGCTCATGAATGCAAATATATTTAATGATATTCCCCGGCATGAGCCTCCATTGCAAGCTAGTTCCACTGAAATACCGAGAATACGAATGTGGTCTGTTGATCAGGCTCCTAGTACAATTAGTTTATTTGGGTGGATAAATGAATCTGCTTGGTTTTATAACTTGTGTTTTTTTCTATTTTTTGCAGTGGGCCAATCTCCAGAGATATGTACCACAAAGTTATGATCGATGTCCCACAAGATTTGAGACAGCTGTAAGAAGTTTGTTTCTGTTGTAATCATGTGTTGTAAAGGCTCCTTCACACAACAAACAGAACTTGGCAAACTTGTGTCGGCAAACTCCAAAAACTTGACAATCCAGCATTTTCATACCACAGACTTCCACACACCTCACACTCATTCTTAGAGCCATCTCGTGAATACAGAACAACGTAAGGTTAAGTCCACAGATCGGCATTGGTTTTCAGTTTTCATACTGAGCTTGAAGTCAATGAATTGAAGAGTAAAACAGCTTTAAAACGACCAAAACATCTTAGCGTGACATCAATATGCATTACGTGTGGTTACACACACCACAGTAAATGGCATTTCCCATGGGGGGGGGGGGGTGGTAGATCATCCCGTGGTGCATCACACTTGGGTTTAGCATACTGTGTTAACCAGCAGTTACACACGATTTGTGATTTTCCAAGGTAAAAAAAAAATGTCGCGTAATTCAGTGAGTCACTTTTCCTTTGCGGTTACATGTTGATGTCAAACAGAGCATCGTAATTGGCTCTTGTACCTGTGGCATCAAAACACCATTGCAACTTACCATGTTAAATGTCATAAGTGCTTTGTATGATCTTTTTTATGTATCCATGGATATTTACCACGGGAAATTTACCTCGAGAAATGTCAGTCACACTCACTAAATGCAGTTTCCTGTGGTGAAAAGGTCATTTACCACGGTAAAAGTGCCCCGTGTAACTGCATCTACTGTGTGAAATGAGACTGTCTAGACAACTGTATGATGTAATTACCTTAGGGAATTCAAAAGGTTTGCTAGGGCTATCATCTTTTAACACATAATACACTGGGGAATTACATGTAAAAAAAGATACACATGATGGAACATGTGAAAATTTGCATATCTGTCCCTGATACTATATCTCGCTCAACACTTTGTGTATTCACAAGATAAAACTAGGGGATGTAGTCCCCGGTGACTAGTACGTTACCTTTCCTGGAGTGACCTACAGGTTCATTAATAATTTGAGTTACTGTCACGCGTTTACCCTCTATAAAAATAAAGTTGTTACTCCTCGCAAAATGATCCATATATTTGTTGAGGAGACAGTATGTTGTCAGTCAATATTTGTTTATGGTTTTGATAATGCTCAATAATTGTTTTTACTTGTATTTGTAGCTGTAAGGAAGATTCAGTACACAGGGAATTTAAGAAACAGACGGGTGCTGCCTGTGTTTATTACCATGATGAACTTGCTGTTCTTGTCGTGCTGGTGAGCTATGCAAAGTTTACTTGCTTTCAAGGTGGATCCTTTGAGTTTTACCAAAAGCACCCACACTCTCATGAGTTAACAACTGCATCGCTAAAATGGAGGTTGAGTGCCTGAGACATTCAGGAGCTTCCTCTATTGGCAGCCAGCTCCTAGATGAAGACTGCTCCCATGGCTGGCAAATCCTGGCAACCCAGCCATGAGCCCCCACGCAGCAAGAGGAACAGGAACCCATCACACTGTCGAGACAGTGGAAAGAGGGAGGGAAGGGGTGGGAGAAGAACTGCCTGGGCAATGAGCTACCACGCTAAAGCAATGGTAAAACGCTAGAAACGCCTCCTGTACGCCACGCTACAATCCACAAGCACATGGAGTTCCACACATGCGCATATGTGCCAACACCGCTGACTACCAGAGAATGCAAGCGCTCTTTGTTGTTAACTCCATTAAATTGCATTTAACTGCATTTACAAAATAATGCCTACTTTGGGTGTCTTGCAATTTTGGGTCACTAGATTTACCAGTAAGGATGCCAACATATTTATGCTTGTTATTAAAAATTTAGTTGTTGTTCATTGTGGTGTGTAAGAAAGGTGAACGCTTGCTCGTTTGTCTCACGATGGAGTCACTTTGAGATGTTGATTGCAACATTTCTACTGCTACTACCACTAGTCTTCATCAGGCACTGAGGTTGTTTGGTTATGTGTCGCTTGATATAGCACATTGGTTTGTTGCTATTGGTGCATTTCAATTCTCGTGGATGTTGTTCCCTCATAGGACAATTGGGTGTTGTGCTTCTTGCTTGTAGGCATCCATGCTTCAGGAATTTCAATTCCACTTTCTCCATTGATATTATTAGGATGAAGTCTTATATGGACGGCCTCTTTAACCCAATGGGTGTACCAGTGTGGGTCACAGTCAATAAACTTAACCCTGGTCTTGTTAGCATGTTCCTAAACTGCAGAGGTTTGAGTATGAGCAAGCTGTGTGTCAGGACATCATGTTCTTTTATCCTTTCAGTTGCCACTTTTTTGGAAGAGGTTGTTAATAATAATAATAATAGTAATACTGTTGCCATGGCAACAGAGCATATAAAGATTGGCAAATATTGTGCAATGATTAACCAAATTCTGTTATATTTTGAGTTTCGTTACATTCACAAATCATAAACAAGGGTTTTTTTTTTCTCCAGTCTTGCTCTGAACGTCCTGTAAAGTGTGCAGCCATGCTTGGTGAAATCCATTTCAGAAGTCTTAGAACAAAGATGCTGCTACAGTCCTGGACAGATGAGACAGCAAGACAGCTACAGGTACAAGAAAATTCTGTGTTTACCCGTAAAATATTATTATTCGATGATGTGCCACATATGAGCTGATATATATATAACCACTGAGGCATGTAGGGACGAGTTGGTTATAATCAACTCATATCCAGCAAGTCCTAGAAGAATAACTGTTTTAGTAAATTTTCAAACACTCAAGAGTATCTTTTCGAAGTTTTCCAAAGTTACAAGTGTCAAGAAAATTAGTAATTAATGCAAACTTTTTTAGTTTTTAGCCCAAAACGTTTTTCAAAATTATGATGGCATGATTAGTGCACGCACAGCACAGCTCAATGTAAACAAACAGTTCAAACAATTTGTCATCATTTTTCCATATTTGTTCAACTTAAGGATAATGGCTCAGATCCATAGCAGAGCAAACCAATCAGAAATCTAGAAAATTATTATCAGGGTTGCCACGGTCAGGGAAAAGTCAGGGAAAAACAAAAATTTTTCAAGGACAGGGAAAAGTCAGGGAATTTTGCAAAAGGTCAGGGAAAATCTTAGTTCTTGTCAAAGTCAGTGAAAAGTCAGGGAATTTTGTTTGAGTTTTCGTGAAGTCAAATGCCATGCGTTCAAAATCCCGTGAAAAATGTAAAGAGATTGAAAATAAAGAGAAGAATATTGATGGTCTGCAAAAGAAGCTGAAGCAAATGTAATAGTGGATGTGGCTTATTTGATAATTTGCCTAATGCAAAGTCAGTGAAAATTGTTTTGACGTCAGTGAAAAGTCAGGGAAAAGTCAGGGAATTTTTTATCAGGGAATTTTTTATGTTCTAATGAGTGGCAACCCTGATTATCCTGAGGTGCAAATGTACTAAGTGTTCCTTTTTTCTCTGAAGTAAATGTAGTTTTATTTCTCTGAGCTACAGGTACTACTTTCCTATTAAAGTTGCTTGACTATCTAAAAAGTGATGTTTCATTCCATAAAACCTATATTGAGAAGCAAAAAAAAATTACAGTTAGGTGTAACTCTTCCTTAATCCCAATTTTTGTCTCATCCCCAACAGACAGTCAAAAAACAGATGGGCGTGGTGGACATGCTGACGTTACCCGACCATCTGATGGGTCTTGCCATTGGTGCACAAGGAGCAAATATTCAGCAGGCCAGGAGGTTGCCGGGAATCATATCCATTGAAGTGGATGAAGAGAATTGCACTTTCCACATTTGTGGAGATGTGAGTAGTTAATAATTTTGTGGATGAAAATTTCATACTTGTGATAGCCTTCCCTGGGAAATCCCACTTTAGAATCCCCCCCCCCCCCCCCCCACAAAAAACAATATTGGTTCCCTGCCTCTGTTTAATTGTCTGTAATGTTGTAACTTCCCCAACCTCATTTTTCTTTCTTCCATTCCCACTCCCTGGGAAATCCCATTTTAGACCCCCCCCCCCCCCTCCCTTCTTGCCTCTGCTTAGTTGTCAGTACTTTCTTCTCCCAAACCCCTGCCAACTTCACAGATTTTCAGCTCACATCCTATTTTCTCCTCCCCCTCAACAAAGTTTTGTACGGGAATGCTCTGCCCCGAGGTCCAAACCCTTACCCTTTCATATACCGTTTTTGACAGAAAAAGCTTTCGTATACCTTTCATTGAAAATGGTACCCCTTTCATATAGCCTTTATGTGCATCTGTTTGATATATTTTGAGAGGCCCTTTTTATAATACTTAAATGCCAGTTTTCCCTACCTTTTTTATGCTTCAACTCGTGTTTTCGCTACCATTTTCTATTCTTCATGAAATCCCCACCCTTTCACATACTTCAACTCGTGTAATCCCGACCCTTTCATATACTTCCAGCCTCAAAAAGGTACCCCTTTCGGACGGAGCATCCCCATATAGTCCATTATAGGGAGTACCCCCCCCCCCCGCCCGGGCCCCCGCTCGTCCCCCCGCTCGTCCCACTCTCCCCTCAAGAAATCCTGCTTCCCAGCCTCTATTATCTGCCTTCTAACGCTTTGCTACATCACCTCCTGGGAAATCCTGTTTACATGTCTCTGTTTTCAGCCTTCTCAATGAAGGTTTTGATCACCTTTTCTATGGATCATTTAAACAGTTGAATTCATAAGTTAATCATTTATTCTGCTTAGAGTGAAGCAACTGTCAAAGAAGCCAGAAGGCTTTTAGAATTTGCTGAGGAGACAGTTTATGTGTCAAGACCACTTGTAGGTTAGTCTGACTCAAAAGTGAGAACTACCTTGTACAGCATAATGAACAGAACCACAGGAAAGAACTGCTCAATAACTTTCATTTGAATGGTCACACTTTAGGATTTCATCCACAGACTCAAAAGTTAGAACCACCTTGTACAGCATAATAAACAGCACCACAGGAAAGTACTGCTCAGTAGCTTTCATTTGAATGGTCACACTTTAGGATTTCATCCACAGACTCAAAAGTTAGAACTACGTTACTTGACTCTGGGAGTGAAAGAGTTAACAAAACCTGAATAATCGTTATTATTTTTTGGTTCCCATGGCCCCTTTAAGACCCAACAGGTTCTTATGTAATTACAATTTTCAGGTAAAGTTATAGGAAAAAGTGGTCGTATAATCCAGGACATTGTCGATCGTTCAGGTGTCACGCGTGTCAAGATTGAACCTCCCGAAGAAAGATCATCTGCTGAAGAAAGGGCAGCTAAGGTCAGTATTTATCTGTTTGCTTAACAAATTTGTCTTTGTTTATTTAGCATGTGGCATGTGTGCAGATGTCTTAAAGTCCGGGGGTTGGGGGGGGGGGGGGGGGTTTGGTACTCACATATGTGAGCTATATAGGTATGTGCCGTGGGATAGGGTATGCTTTTGGGGTTGTTAGTCCTTAAGTAGGGTATTCTTTTTGGTATTGTGATCCTTGGTTAGGGTTCCTTTAAATTGTATTAGTTAAATTACAGTACCTAAACACCCAGCTAAACGAAAACTGTATGGTTGTGATGGTGTATTAACGAAACTTAGCCTGCGTAGCAGACGCATGAAAATCGCGTGAGGGAGACACGCGAGCAGGAAAGTGGCTACTTTCCTCCTCGCGTGTCTCCCTCGCGTGCCCCGTTCTTTCTTGTGCCCATTATTTTCATGCGCCTGCTACGTAGGTTAAACGAAACTAGGCTCAGTCTACAGCTGTAGTATTCTACTGTATGCCTCATGCTAAACTTTCCTTGTAAAGAAAAGAAAAAGAAATCATATGTTCACACAATTTTGAGTTATCGTTTTTCCTTTGAATAGGGTGTACATATTCAATATTCTACCCTTAAATAGTGTCAAGGTATAAGAACCTTCGCCACAAACACCTATCCTAACTTTGACGGGAGTAACCCCCCCCCCCCCCCTCTCCCCTTCCAAGTGAAGGAAAGAGGATAGGAGATGTCTGCTTGTTAAGTTTATTAACACTGTAGCCTCCATCTTCTTTGACTTTGCTTGAAGTCATTCCTAAACTGAAGGGTGCGTTTGAGAGCTTAAACTCTGTAAAGTTATTTCCTAGAACTTCCGACTCTGTGAAATTAAAAGATGGACACAAACCGCATGAGAAAACAATTAAGTCGTGGGACATGCATGTACTAGAATTCAATTTTCGTGACAACAATGCCAAATTTTGTTTTACAAAAACCTGTAAACGGCCTGTGATTGGTGAACATTTGTGGGGACGAATGGATTGTGTGCTGCGCCTAAGGCCTTCCGCGTTAGAGGCTATTTAAACAGTTCCTTTCGCGAAATGGGTATTAGTAGAGACCAGAAGCTCATAATGCGTGATCAGTAAGCTTCTGTAGAGACCTATAAACACATCTGAGAAATGATTTAAAAGAACTCCACAAGGACAGTCGCTTATGCGGGTGGTCGCTGAAAAAGATTTCATTGCACTTAACAGCCCTGTTTTATCTTCTTGCAGAAAGAAGTTTCATTCCTCTTTGTTGGAACCAAAGAATGTATTGCCAATGCGCGAATGATGCTGGACTACCACTTGGCACATCTAAGGGTAAATAAGTTTACTGTTAAAAGTAACGTTTTGAACATACGGACCACCGAAAGTCTAATCTAGAAGTATCCATCTTTGCCCATCTCCCACCCCCTCTGGCATGGCCTACATGCATCACGGACTCCAAAAGTACCAAGCTAGGAGTTGTGATTTTATTTTATTATGTTTTGACAGGATGTCGAGCAGATGAAGAAAGAGAAAGAGAGCCTTGATCAACAGCTAAGGAGCATGGGTATCAATCCGCCCCAGGGCCCCTCGTACCTACCAACTCCAGCAGAGATGCGGCCTGGGCCGAGCCTGTCATTCATTGGTCAGGACAAGGACAACATGTTGAGTGTGCGAGACCGGTCGCTGACCACAGAGAGTTATGGGGGTGACCTTAGTGAAGGCATGTTTGTGAGTACGAAGGACGGACCAAGGACGAAACCGAGCATACGAATACGATCGAGCAGTGAATCGGAAGTACCCGAGAACAAATCGAATTCACAGCAGTCTACAAGAGTGAGTTTGGCAAACGTTTCGTATTTTTGCTCAGTAGAAATTTTGATTTCAATGAATTTTATAACAGTAGGATAATTGATTAACAACAGCATTTAAGAAAAGTACCGCTCAATAGTTTCATTTGTATGGTGACGTTACTTGTTGGGATGAGATCTATCTTGTACAGCATAATAAATAACATCGATCACGATCACCTTTCCGCTAAAATCAATAAGCGCCTCGGTCTCTTGAAAAGGATTAAGCGTCTCTTACCTCGTTTTGCCAGGCTACTTTACTATAATAGCTTAGTGCTGCCTTTGTTCGATTACGGAGACATAATTTGGGGCGACAAGAACAACTCCACGTTAGTGCAAAGCTTGCAAATACTGCAAAACAAAGCTGCTAAAATTATTCTTGACCGTCCAGTTCACTCGTCTGCTACTGATGCCCTCCATTCACGTAATTGGCTTAACCTAAGTAAGCGCAGACTATATCATAGGTGTCTTTACGTCCGGCTTTAAGTGTAAAAACGATTTATTAGCGTCACACCTAAGATTAGTTACGCTACACGATGTACACCGTTACAACACCAGAAATGCACAGGATTTCCGTTTGCCTGCCGTCAAATCCAACTGGGGCAAGCAAGGGCTATCTTATCATGCCATTAAAGACTGGAACTCTCAAGCTTTATATGTAAGAAACAGTGCTACTAGCGCTTCTTTTAAAACTAACTTTTACAACAACTGTTTTGCCCCGTAACACGTTTGGCCTCGACCTTAAATTTATATTCATTAATTTATGTGTTTAGTTAATTGATTATATTTTGTAGGACCTCTTTGAAAATCATGTTATGAAAGGGCATCCTATTAAAATATTAGTTAATAATAATAAAAAAAGTACTGCTCATATAGCGTTCATGTGAATGGTCACACTTTAGGATTTTATCCACGCACTCAAAAGTTAGAACCACCTTGTACATTATTTTTTAAGTCTGCGGATGAAATCGTTTAGTGTGACGGTTCATATGCTTGGAACCGATTGAGCAGTACTTCCGTGTGGCACTGTTTATTATGCTGTACAAGGTGGTTCTAACTTTTGAGTCTGCAGATGAAATCCTAAGTGTGACCATTCAAATGAAAGCTATTGAACGGTACTTTCCTGTGGTGCTGTTTATTATGCTGTACAAGGTGGTTCTAACTTTTGAGTCTGTGGATGAAATCCTAAAGTGTGACCATTCAAATGAAAGCTACTGAGTAGTACTTTCCTGTGATACTATTTATTATGCTGTACAAAGTGATTCTAACTTTTGAGTCTGTGGATGAAATCCTAAGGTGTTACCATTCAAATGAAAGCTACTGAGCAGTACTTTCTTGTGGAACTGTTTATTATACCTTACAAGATGGATATAGCTTTTAAGCATGTATGATATCCTTAAGTGTAAACATTCAAATGAAAACTACTGAACAGTACTTTCCTGTTGTACTGTTTATTATGTGAGCCACTTGTGAATAGGAGTAATAAAATCTTTGTGATTTACCGTAACAGAATACTGGGAACAGGCGCGCATCCACACCGACCTCTGAACTAAAAGGGATTGTCGAGGAGACTGAGGAGAGTGAACAAGGGAAGAGCAAGACTGGGACGAGAACAAATGCAGAAAACGAGAAAGAAGAAATCATAACATGTAAGCACCTTAAAGCGCAAAATGCTCGCGATTGCCTTACAAAGCTTTATATTAGTTTTACGCCTTTTCCCTTCTATCCCCGTCTAAGCTACCGTAAGTGCTCGCTTGTCTGAGCTCTGTTTACTGGGCAAAGAATAAACTCAACCATGTTTGGATCAATATGGTTATCAATTCAGTGTCGAAAGTAATTTAGCTATAGCGTTGGTTTTGCATTGCTACACTTTGTGATTGGCTAAAAAAGCTCGCGCCACCTTCT
Source organism: Cladopsammia gracilis (assembly GCA_022457155.1). Classification (NCBI taxonomy): domain Eukaryota; kingdom Metazoa; phylum Cnidaria; class Anthozoa; order Scleractinia; family Dendrophylliidae; genus Cladopsammia; species Cladopsammia gracilis. The sequence goes on from JAJGOT010000329.1 coordinate 918,864, forward strand.
CAACCAAAATCAATCGTGACTTGCTTGCACGCGTTTTCCCGCGCTTGGCACCGGCGACATGTATTTGCTTCGAGTTCTGATTGATTCATTGGATTGTCCGTGTCTGTTGTGATTGGCCAGAGTAATTACTGTGGTTTTGATTTTACGACACTCAAATAAAAATCACTGTTTTCATAATATCGAGTTTCATTAAAAAGCGATAGAAATGAAAAGTGAGGGCATAGAAACGCCTAAACAATTACATACAACTGCGTGAAAACGTTCAACCGGTGCCAAGCACGCGAAAACATAGAAAGATGTTCAACCGGTGCCAAGTGCGGGAAAACATCTAACCGCTGCTAAGCGCGGGAAAACGTCCAACCGGTGCCAAGCGCGGGAAAATGTTCAATTAATGTTAAGCGCGGAAAACACTTAACCGCTTTCAAGCGCGGGAAAACATGCAACCGGTGCCAAGTTGGAAAATGTGCGTGAAATATGTAGAAACTCAAATAATTTAAAGGGAAACTTAGTGGGACAAACTTTATCAATTCAATTTAATTCCAATGCCAGCTGAAGTGACGAAACCAAAATAAGACAGAATTAAAGTTTTTCTTAGCAACAGCCTTGTGGTTAAGATTCTCCCCTTACACTAACGCAAAACAGGGCAAACATTGAATTCCAATAGCGTAGGTCCGAAATGCGTACATACTGAGGATAACTGTTACTGAAATGTTATGGTTTGATTTATTGTCAGCTTCTTCACCACCTAGAGACGCAAAAGTGAAGAGACCTTCGCCGTGGTTCTCGAGCGGAAACCGAAGAACAGACAGCGAAGGGAAAGAAGGAAATCGAAAAAGCTGCGAACACAGCGAGTCTAGAACAAATCATGGCAACGGAAACAAGCAGCATCGAGGTCAGGATCAAAGGCAGCGATCTGGAAGCAAGAATCAGCAACAAAGACAACAACAAGGCCAAACTGGTAACAGGCCCCGAGGAAACAGTGGCAGCCAGTTCAGGCCGAGCAGCGGTAGCCTGTCAGCGAACTGGAGAGACCGGTCCCAGGCCCAATCCGAGGCCACGGCCACGACCACGACCACGACCACGACCACGACCAAAGACAAAACGAAAGACAGCGAAAGAAGCGCAGAGGAGAAGGTGCCGAAAGAAGGGGACGAGAAAGAGGAGGCAAAAGAAGAGAAAGTGAAGGTAAACGGCGACGCGAAGAGTGAGGATGAGAAACCGAGTGGTCCTACATCCGATGAAAAACCTGCTGAAGCGAATACGGCGAAAACTACGACGACAGAAGCAAATGAGGAGGAGGAGGAAGTGCGAGCGTAATTGAACTCAATCCGTGATGAATCACGGGATTTACAACTGCTCATGTAGAAAATTGTACAGACGGATAGATTTGAAAAAACTATCTATTAATTGATGACAGCTAATTTATCATTGAAACCAAGAGACATTAACCGCCGTCATCCGCAGTGTACTTTAAATGACATTAGCGTGACCATCTTTCTCACACCTTGAATGTCGTTTGCTTTTTTTGGTACAATAACCGCGCGTGGGATTTATCGGCTTTGCACGTGGAATTTGCCAGCTTTGCACGTGGAATTTGCCGCTTTTGCAGGTGGGATTTGCTGGCTTTGCACGTGCAATTTGTCGTCATTGCACGTGCGTCTTTATTGTCGCCTTTCGGTTGGTTGTCCTTTTTTTAACCAATGAAAACACCAACAACTTAACGTGTTATTTATCGCCTTTGCTCGTGCGACTGTTTGGTTTTCTACATTAATTTATTTGTAACCAAATCAAATCACAAACCACTTCAGGCACCATCAGTTGGCTTTGCACGTGCGGCGTTTTTTTAATCAGCCAGGGTTATTTTTTACCTCATCTTTCTGACCAATCAAACACCAAGCAACTCTCCATGCATTTTATCTGTACATGTGTTTTTTTTTTTACCAAAAACCATTTCAAAACTCCCGTGACAACACTACGGCACGTTTCAAGTTTCGTCAAGTTCTTGAGGTTGTTGAGAATAGGCAATGAGCAGCCATGACGGCATCGCCAAGGAAATCGTCAGTTAGAAACTGAATTTCCGTCCTTTCAAACTTCGTGATTATTCCACTTCGTTCTTGCATAATGTAGCCAAACTACCGAGGAGCTAAATTCGTAAGGAAGGCGTTCCTATTCAGATAGAGAAAGGAAAATTTTCTGCCGTGTGTTTACGTTACTCGCAAACTTCGGTGATTTTGCGTTATAGTTGTGTAGAGAATAGCAGAAATGAACCAAAGTGTTAACGACACGCTCAGAGCCATTATTTTCGTTCATTAAACCTATTGTTTTCTTTTTAACTTTCTCGTTGCCGTCGACGTCGTGACTGCTTTAAGTTCCTCCACTCTTCTTATCTCTCGCTTGGCGTACCCATTTCTTTCGCGCACAATTCATTTGGTTGATGTATATTCCAAGAATTTCGGCGGTTCAACCGGTTAAAGAATGTTGAAATTGTAAGATCTACAAAGTGATTCTAAAGGTAATATTTTTATAACTTGAAGAAAGTTAAGTCTATGTTAGAAAGGTGAATAAAAATATGAACATTGTTTTTGGTGTTTTATTATTTTGTGTAGCCTTTTTTCCACGCAACTCAAAGCTTGAATGAAAAAGAAGAAGAAGAAGAAGACGTAGAAGATTTACTCGCATGACAATTTTGAAAACATTATATACTGTCTCTTTCACACCTTTTTTAAACTGCTACTTAATCATTATTTTGCCTTCCCCTTTCTCGTCAGTTTTGGAAAGAAGTGCTTAATACTTCCCATGCCAAATCTTAAGTTCAAATTCCAACAGGAAGACCAGTATTTGAGCTGCGCGTCATGCATTTATTTCCAAGCGTCCCATAGGATTGGCGGATAACTTTATGCGCGTTAGAAAGAGTGTGAACAAGCGATCATTCTGTGGAAGTTTGAATATTGAAACAATAGAAATTTGTTAATGAGCAAAAATGAGCCATTTTTTCAAAAATGCAAGAGTACCCTTTTAAGCTCATTAACGATTTTCTATTGTTTTAATATTCATACGTTTATTCCCAAGCGTCCCTTGGAATTTGACGGCTAATTTTATGCGCGTTAGAAAGAGTGTGGTCAAGCGATCATTCTGTGCAAGTTTCAAGGCCAGAGCTCTTGTAGAAGCGGAGAAAATCCCCTCCGAATATTGAAACAATAGAAATTTGTTAACGAGCAAAAATGAGCCATTTTTTCAAAAATCCAAAGAGTACCCATTTTAGCTCATTAACCATTTTCTATTGTTTTAATATTCATACGTTTATTCCCAAGCGTCCCTTGGGATTTGACGGCTAAGTTTATGCGCGTTAGAAAGAGTGTGGTCAAGCGATCATTCTGTGCAAGTTTCAAGGCCAGAGCTCTTGTAGAAGCGGAGAAAATCCCCTCTGAATATTGAAACAATAGAAATTTGTTAATGAGCAAAAATGAGCCATTTTTTCAAAAATGCAAGAGTACCCATTTTAGCTCATTAACCATTTTCTATTGTTTTAATATTCATACGTTTATTCCCAAGCGTCCCTTGGGATTTGACGGCTAAGTTTATGCGCGTTAGAAAGAGTGTGGTCAAGCGATCATTCTGTGCAAGTTTCAAGGCCAGAGCTCTTGTAGAAGCGGAGAAAATCCCCTCTGAATATTGAAACAATAGAAATTTGTTAATGAGCAAAAATGAGACGTTTTTTCAAAAATCCAAGAGTACCCAATTTAGCTCATTAACCATTTTCTATTGTTTTAATATTCATACGTTTATTCCCAAGCGTCGCTTGGGATTTGACGGCTAATTTTATGCGCGTTAGAAAGAGTGTGGTCAAGCGATCATTCTGTGCAAGTTTCAAGGCCAGAGCTCTTGTAGAAGCGGAGAAAATCCCCTCTGAATATTGAAACAATAGAAATTTGTTAACGAGCAAAAATGAGCCATTTTTTCAAAAATGCAAGAGTACCCTTTTAAGCTCATTAACGATTTTCTATTGTTTTAATATTCATACGTTTATTCCCAAGCGTCCCTTGGGATTTGACGGCTAAGTTTATGCGCGTTAGAAAGAGTGTGGTCAAGCGATGATTCTGTGCAAGTTTCAAGGCCAGAGCTCTTGTAGAAACGGAGAAAATCCCCTCTGAATATTGAAACAATTGAAATTTGTTAATGAGCAAAAATGGCCATTTTTTCAAAAATCCAAGAGTACCCATTTTAGCTCATTAACCATTTTCTATTGTTTTAATATTCATACGTTTATTCCCAAGCGTCCCTTGGGATTTGACGGCTAAGTTTATGCGCGTTAGAAAGAGTGTGGTCAAGCGATCATTCTGCGCAAGTTCCAAGGCCATAGCTCTTGTAGAAGCGGAGAAAATCCCCTCTGAATATTGAAACAATAGAAATTTGTTAATGAGCAAAAATGAGCCATTTTTTCAAAAATGCAAGAGTACCCATTTTAGCTCATTAACCATTTTCTATTGTTTTAATATTCATACGTTTATTCCCAAGCGTCCCTTGGGATTTGACGGCTAAGTTTATGCGCGTTAGAAAGAGTGTGGTCAAGCGATCATTCTGTGCAAGTTTCAAGGCCAGAGCTCTTGTAGAAGCGGAGAAAATCCCCTCTGAATATTGAAACAATTGAAATTTGTTAATGAGCAAAAATGAGCCATTTTTTCAAAAATCCAAGAGTACTCATTTTAGCTCATTAACCATTTTCTATTGTTTTAATATTCATACGTTTATTCCCAAGCGTCCCTTGGGATTTGACGGCTAAGTTTATGCGCGTTAGAAAGAGTGTGGTCAAGCGATCATTCTGTGCAAGTTTCAAGGCCAGAGCTCTTGTAGAAGCGGAGAAAATCCCCTCTGAATATTGAAACAATAGAAATTTGTTAATGAGCAAAAATGAGCCGTTTTTTCAAAAATCCAAGAATACCCATTTTAGCTCATTAACCATTTTCTATTGTTTTAATATTCATACGTTTATTCCCAAGCGTCCCTTGGGATTTGACGGCTAAGTTTATGCGCGTTAGAACGAGTGTGGTCAAGCGATCATTCTGCGCAAGTTTCAAGGCCAGAGCTCTTGTAGAAGCGGAGAAAATCCCCTCTGAATATTGAAACAATAGAAATTTGTTAATGAGCAAAAATGAGCCATTTTTTCAAAAATGCAAGAGTACCCATTTTAGCTCATTAACCATTTTCTATTGTTTTAATATTCATTCGTTTATTCCCAAGCGTCCCTTGGGATTTGACGGCTAAGTTTATGCGCGTTAGAAAGAGTGTGGTAAAGCGATCATTCTGTGCAAGTTTCAAGGCCAGAGCTCTTGTAGAAGCGGAGAAAATCCCCTCTGAATATTGAAACAATAGAAATTTGTTAATGAGCAAAAATGAGCCATTTTGTCAAAAATCCAAGAGTACCCATTTTAGCTCATTAACCATTTTCTATTGTTTTAATATTCATACGTTTATTCCCAAGCGTCCCTTGGGATTTGACGGCTAAGTTTATGCGCGATAGAAAGAGTGTGGTCAAGCGATCATTCTGTGCAAGTTTCAAGGCCAGAGCTCTTGTAGAAGCGGAGAAAATCCCCTCTGAATATTGAAACAATAGAAATTTGTTAATGAGCAAAAATGAGCCATTTTTTCAAAAATGCAAGAGTACCCATTTTAGCTCATTAACCATTTTCTATTGTTTTAATATTCATTCGTTTATTCCCAAGCGTCCCTTGGGATTTGACGGCTAAGTTTATGCGCGTTAGAAAGAGTGTGGTCAAGCGATCATTCTGTGCAAGTTTCAAGGCCAGAGCTCTTGTAGAAGCGGAGAAAATCCCCTCTGAATATTGAAACAATAGAAAATTGTTAATGAGCTAAAATGAGCCATTGTTTCAAAAATGCAAGAGTACCCATTTTAGCTCATTAACCATTTTCTATTGTTTTAATATTCATACGTTCATTCCCAAGCGTCCCTTGGGATTTGACGGCTAATTTTATGCGCGTTAGAAAGAGTGTGGTCAAGCGATCAGTCTGTGCAACTTTTAAGGCCAGAGCTCTTGTAGAAGCGGAGAAAATCACCTCTGAATATTGAAACAATAGAAATTTGTTAATGAGCAAAAATGAGCCATTTTTTCAAAAATCCAAGAGTACCCATTTTAGCTCATTAACCATTTTCTATTGTTTTAATATTCATACGTTTATTCCCAAGCGTCGCTTGGGATTTGACGGCTAATTTTATGCGCGTTAGAAAGAGTGTGGTCAAGCGATCATTCTGTGCAACTTTTAAGGCCAGAGCTCTTGTAGAAGCGGAGAAAATCACTTCTGAATATTGAAGCAATAGAAATTTGTTAATGAGCAAAAATGAGCCATTTTTTCAAAAATCCACGAGTACCCTTTTTAGCTCATTAACCATTGTCTATTGTTTAAATATTCATGGGTTTATTCCCAAGCGTCCCTTGGGATTTGACGGCTGCTTTTATGCGCGTTAGAAAAAGTGTGGGCACTTGATCATTCTGTGCAACTTTCCAGGCTACAGCTCTTGTAGAAACGGAGCAAATCCCCTCTGAATATTCAAACAATAGAAATGTGTTAATGATGTTTATGTGCAAAAACGTGTCGTTTTTTCAAAAATCGAATGAGACCCTTTTTAGCTCATTAACCACTCGTTTTGTTTCAGTATTCATGCGTTTATTCTCAAGCTTCCCTTGGGATTGGACTGCTTGTTTTATGCGCATTGGAAAGAGTGTTCGCACGTAACCATTCTTGGCAACTTTCAAAGCTGGAGGCCTTGTAGAAGCGGTTCTCCCTCCCTCCAAAGCTGTCCCAACAGGTAAGAGAAGTGAGCATTACATATCGCGTGGTTACCCTCCAACCGGTCCCCAAGGTAAGGGACCACTGCATATCGCGAGCTAAATGTTAACAGCCTATTTACCGATCTGTAATATAGTTGTGACTCTCTCAAATTATGACATAAGATCTAAGGATCTATTGGATGATCTGGGTTGGGAAGTACTGGTAGAAAGGAGGATGAGAAAACACGCTATTCTGATGTGTAAAATAACTCATGATATTTCCCCGCCGTGTTTACGAAATATCTTTCAGGGTATTTCCGACGTCCACTCTCATAACTTACGAAACTCATCAAGTAACTTGTATATCCCTAAACCTAAGTTAGAGACAGGTAAACATAGCCTTCACTACCGAGGATCGGTCCTCTGGAATAAAATCTCTTTAGAGGCAAGAGAACAGGGAAGCCTAACTCTTTTTAAATCATTCCTTGAAATACTCTGAGTGAAATTAAGTAAAGTTTAAGTCATTTATATAACTTGTAGTTAAATTATATAACTTTTTACCATGCAAATTTTAGGGGCTCGTGTAATATAATATTAAGTAATGTTGTTAATTAAGTTCGTTGTACTGCTTCCATTGCTGTATTTTAGGATCACCAATTAATATAGTTTTAAATATTTATGTAATTTTTGTAAAAGTCTTCTTAATTTTTTACGGCTCACTGGAAGACCACTTATAGTGAATGTGACACCGTGATGAAATAAAAATTTAAAAAAAGTGAAATGTCCCAACGCTTCGCGTTTTAACTAGTTTAAAACGAGGATGGGAAATCGATCGATCTTGTATCTACTGAAAAACCCATTTGACTTGAATATTATGAAGACCAAAACAAAAGAAGAAGTGGAAAACTTGTTTTTATTTTCTTTAAACAAAGAGGAAACAACAGCATATTGATTTTTCGTCTCGCACGTGTAACGTTTCTTCCGTCTCCGGCTGTTTTTCTTTTTTTGAAGTTTTTATCCAATCTAAAAACTTACAACTTCACGTGTAATTAGTCAGCTGCGCACGTGCTCCATAACTTCATAACTTCACGTGTAATTGATCAGCAGCGCACGTGCTTCATATAACTTCACGTGTAATTAATCAGCTTCGCACGTGCGCCATACAACACGTGTAATAAATTAGCTTCGCACACAACTACACGTGTAATTAATGAGCCTCGCACGTGCGCCATTTCTGTTTTGTTTCCTTTTTATTTTTTTTCAAGCAATCAAAAAATATGTTCAAAGTTGGTCGACAGGCTTTAGGTCACCGAGAACTGCGAAAGCGTTTTGAACTTATCGCCACACATATTCGGCGTTTCTTTCGTTCCCGTTTATTTCAAATACCATACATTACATTAGGGTTGGAGGTCAAGTTTAAATTCCTTTTCCCTAATTTCCCATCATCGTTCATTTCTGAATCATTTACAAAGTATTTTTCTCTTTTTTTAAATACCTGAGTCAATGTTTTCTAAGTTAGCTCGGGTAGGAAAACTCCTGTTTTAACGTCTGTGACTGCGTGTGATGACGTTAGAACATGCCAAGAACGAAACATTCGATTTTCGATGTTGGTCTACAAGGGCCTTTACACGGCAACTAAATTTACAAACTCGTATTGGCGTGAACATTCATCGCAAAAACAGTTGTCGACATGTTGGTACACTACTTTTAAAAGTTAGCAAGCTGTTTATGAAAGTTAGGAAACTGTTTTTAGAAGTTAGGAAGCTGTTTATAAAAGTTGGCAAACTGGTTTTGCGACGTTTGTAGACGCCAACTTGTATTTGCTAACAATTGTTTGCAAACGTTAGTTTTCGTCGTGTGAAAGCGCCTGATGACCTCGGGACATCAACGTTCTCCTTGCTTTAGTACGGCGAGATTCATTATATTTCTGGGCCGGGTTGTTCAAAGCACGATTAAGCTAACCCAGGATTAACGTCAATTTTGAATCCAGTTAAATAACTCAACAATTGAAAATTTTCCAAAGTTTTCTGCCCTTCAGTTTCGACTTTAACTTGTCTTCACTAGTAGCTATAAATAACCTTATGAAAACATTTTAAAAACGAGAAATGAAATCCTCGGTTAACTTTTCATTCGGGATTAGCGTTAATCGGCTTTCCAACAACCGGGCTCTGAATAAAATCTCTCAGTCCTGGTCACGTGATTATTGATAAATTTTCCCAGAGTTCAAGTACTCGCATTTCACACTCGTCCCCAGTCCACTCCGCTATGACGGCGTTATAGTTTCACTCGGCTTCAGGCTCTTGCTCGTCCTCCTCCCCAGGGCTTTGCTCTTGTTGTTCTTGGAATTGTACAAGCTGCGCATGTCTGTTCACTGCCTGTCCCTCAGAGTAAAGTACTTGCTCTATCACTCCAGCTTTTGGTGCTCGAATGACGTGCTTTGAAAAACAAGTTTCACATTTAGTAGTGCGCAATTCCAAAGTTAACTGAGTGTAGAGATTTGCGTTTGTAAAGCTGGCATGTCAGACATGTTTAGCTTATTGCAAATGAAATTTGACCGACGGAAGAGCATTTCCTTATTAAAGATTTCTAGTTAAGAGTACATTTCTCGCTGTTTTAAGAGCGAGCAGTGTTGCTCTGAAAGTTGACAAAATCACTTGTGTTGCGTTACCTATTAAGTCATTTTCATTGTCTGTACTCTTATTGAAAATAGCTCTAAACCAATCAAAGAAAAATTTGAATATCGATTGATCATTGATTGGCCAATATTAATCAACATCGATTGACATTAATAGGATGATTTTCATCGATTGGCCCGACCAAGTTGCGAGGCACCATAATGGGTAAATAACTCCTGATCAATGTAATCCAAACGTACTCGGCAAAGTCTCCGAATGACAACAAGGAAATAAATGAATAAAGCATAATTACCTTGCAGCAAGCACATTTTTACTACAACAAGAGGCTTCAAGCAGCCTATACTCATGCGCATGCGTAAGAAAGTTTTATGATATATTTTAAACATGATAAGAAGATGTCCGACATGGAGAAGAGATACTCCTTTCATTCAGTCATCGTTCCTGCAAACCACGTTGTTTACTATTGAATGTTTTGTAAATGAAGGCTGTACCACAATGAAGCCAGTGATTCTTTTAAGTCTTATATATACCTAACGTGAACATTAGTAATGTAAGTGGGGTTGTAGGGGACGCTGTCGTGACACTTCAGTAACGCTGTTTTGCCGGAAGTGAGAGTAGCTGGAAGTCAATAAACAGGAAGTGTAAATGGCAAAGCTATGAACCGGAAGAGCACAATTTACAATATGCATGCATAATTTGCATGCAAAATCGTGAGCCGGAACCTTACCTCATGCCGCTTCGCGCATGAGTAATTACAAAACTCAAACCACAACTTACCTCCATTTTCATCGCTTCCATGATGATTAACGTTTCACCTTCTTCAACGCTTTGTCCTGGCTCTACAAACACCTGAAAACAGAGCAACAGAATGAAATATTGTTACGAAGTTTTGTTGGGTTTGAGGGCTTCTGTAAGACGAAATACCTGACTCAGCTAATATTTTTTTTTATACGATGACTGACTTGGCTTTGGTGTTACTTCTGATTGGGGGAGAAAGTGGCGCGAGATTTTTTAGCCAATCACAAGGCATAGCAACGCAAAACCAAAGCAATTCCATGTCGCCGGCGCCAAGCGCGGGAAAACGCGTGCGAGCAAGTCACGATTGTTTTTGGTTTTACTTCTTGATTGGTGGAGAAAGTGGCGCGAGATTTTTTAGCCAATCACAAGGCATAGCAATGCAAAACCAAAGCAATTACATGTCGCCGGCGCCAAGCGCGGGAAAACGCGTGCGAGCAAGTCACGATTGTTTTTGGTTTTACTTCTGATTGGTCGAGAAAGTGGCGCGAGATTTTTTAGTTAATCACAAAGCGTAGCAATGCAAAACCAAAGCAACAACAAATTTAATTAATTAATTACTTTCAATACTCAAAATGAACACTGCTCTAATCGCGGCAAAACACTCGGATGTTTTTACGAGAATTTGCCAAGGATGGCACAACTTGCTCCCGACCGATCACTGAGTCACAGGGATGTTCATTATTTTTTTTTTGCCACAGTATACCTACCTTGACGATCGTGCCCGTCATTGGTGATATTGCCGAACCTTGGGAAGCGGCTGAGGGGCCACCCCTCAGGAACTTGGGAACCGGGCGACGTACCTCGTGACAACCATCCTGAACAAAGCACAATAACAACAAAATGAACGATCTCAAAACAGATACCCCAGTAAGGTGGACACCTCTGTAAGCAAACACCTCTCTTAGTCTAAAGGCGCCT
>JAJGOT010000329.1:935000-968664 GCA_022457155.1 Cladopsammia gracilis
GTGCAAACAAATTGCGGTGATATTAAAATTACTAGCTTGTCTGAAATTAAGCATACCTTTCAGGATCCTCTGCATAAATCCTGGCCTCAAAGGAATGTCCTCTTAATTTGATGTCATCTTGTGTAAGCGGCAGATTTTCTCCTGCTGCAACTTTGAGCTGCCATTCAACTAGATCCTGTCCTGTGATCATTTCTGTCACAGGGTGCTCAACCTGACAAAAACAGAACTTGTTAAAGGGACATTGTCCCGCCGAAATAGCAAAATTTCGCTTAGCTTATTTTCACGTTTTATCGCCAAATACCACCAAATATACAACTTAATTGGATAAAAAGATTCTATAGAGCAAAACAAAAGCAGTAGTTTGGAGATAAAGTGCAAGATTGCAAGGATTGAAGTGGATTACAGTTCATGAAATTTGATTTATTGACAGGCGGTCAAGAAATCAAACTTGTCATTCTTGTGAAATTTTGACTTTTCTAGCCGTTATTTTGTCTGTTTAGTTCATATTTCTTTGCTTCTATCACTTTTGGCGATGGTTTCTTCTAATTTCAAGATAACGAAGTAAGCTTAAAGCAAGCTCCTGGCCATAATCATGAAAACACGATATTTCAGCCGGGACAGTGTCCCTTTAAACCAGGTTTTCATAATTATGTTGAGAAAACCCTAGATGATCAAAGACAAACTAAACTATAACTTCATATTAAATAACAATCTATTGTAAAGGTGGTACATGTAAGTGTTTTCTTACTTGTAACCGGGTGTTCATTTCCATAAAGTAAAAGTTTTGTTCTTTATCCATGATGAACTCAACAGTGCCTTGAAAAAAGAAAAACCGGTAAATGAATAAATATTTCTCAGAAAAAAAAATTATTTTTCAAATGCTCAGGTGAGGGAAGATGTATGTATGTCCAATCCAAAATACCATTGCAAGGCTTGCAGTTACAACTCATCAGCAGTTTAATGCATGCCACTGATTATGATCCATTGTCAATAACGTCCAAGTTTGCTGGACACAGTGACGATAATGGTCAAGATGATGATGAATGATTGTTTCCACTTTAAGGAGGCTTGGAAGGGTTTTCAGCTGCGTGCGCATGCTACATGCACTCGTCATGCATTGACGCACACGTCAGCTGATTTTCCTTTCAAAAGTAGCACGCATACACTGTAGCTCACCGGAAATGAAAATACTGTGTAAAATTGAGCGCACCGGAAATAAATCGTGCATAAAATATTCCTCTTTATCTCGAAAGTTTGTTCGGTGACCTAACCTGATTTTGTGTATGCAAGTAGTATTTGGTATTTCCTATCTTAAACAAAAGTTTGAGAAAAAACTATGTAGTGGAATTTTTTCTTATCTGATAACCTTTTTGGAAAAACTTGAATTCCACAAGATAGATTTTTGTTATAGTGCCAAAATGAAAAGGAAATAAGTTGTGCTTTCCAAATCGAGGAAAAAACTTATAGGTCATCAAATCGGTTTTACAGATAATAAGCGAAAACTGAGTTTTAGAGGCTCTTTTCAGAGAGCTGTACTGTTGCCATGGTAATGGTTATGATGTCATAAGCACCATTAAAGTATTGCCTAATAAAAGGGGTGTCGTATAGATATCCAAAAGTTGTCCATATCTATTCACCGGTTGTGTCACTTTTTAATATTAATTTTTATCGTTTTGACACACTACCCTTACAAGCCTCCTAAAAGTTATTGATCAGTTGTCAGTTTTGGTACATTATTGTTAGTCAATAGAGACAACATTTTGTTGGTCACGAGTGTTAACAACTCACAGGGGGGGGGGGGGGGGGGTACTCTGTATATTTTTGGGTGGTACGGTGCAGCACAGCCTCACCCTATACCAGACCATATTCTAGACTAGGCAACAAAAAATCCCTACCCTATACCAGACTAGTAAATTATGTAAAGCTGTTTCAGTTCCAAGTTTCAATTAGACTAAATTCTTCATAGCACTTACATGTATCAGTTTTCTGGTAAATGATACAGTAAACACCTGCTTATAAGAACCAGCCAGTGGATTATGAACCTAGTGGCTGAAATTTGGAAATTGGACCCCATATAATAAGAACCCATTCAGCCTGGCATTTGAAATAGGTTCTTATTTACAAGTAAGATGAGTCCAAGAAGGTTAATACAAAAAGCAGGAATTGTTAGTATCTAAAAATCCAGCACCTTGAGCATTGTAGGACAAGTAGAACTTTCAACATCGGAAAATGAACTGTGGAAAATGTATTATATTTCCCTGGATTTTGTATGATTTAGTAGTTTCTGTGACACAACAGAAATAATGGGATTAAAGTACTTATTTCTGAACAGTAGCAAACAGTTTAGACCCCTGAATTAACAAGAACCTAATTAAGAACCTAAACAGCCTGACTGCCCACTAAACACTTGATATACAGTGAAACCTGTATTAAGCGGACACCCTCGGGACCCTCGCTAGTGTCCGCTTAATAGAGGGGTCTGCTAAATACAGGTTTGTTTTATGATATGGGAAAAAAAAATTGGAGACCCAAGCAGTTAGTGTCCGCCTAATAGAGGGTGTCCACTTAATATGGGGTCTGCTTAATACAGGTTTCACTGTATAAGAACCTATTCAGGCTGACTTGTGAAAATGTACGTTCTAATAAGTGGGTGTTTACTGTACCCTATTCTAAACAAAAACTCTCTGATTTCTACACCCTTTCCCAGACGAAACAGCCTGAAAATCATATCCTTCACAGCAGAACATAAACTCACCTGCTCCAACATAGCCTACAGCCTTGGCTGCTTTCACTGCTGCCTCGCCAATCTTCTGCCGTACCTCAGATGACACATCTGGAGCAGGAGCTTCCTCAATGATCTTCTGATGTCGCCTCTGAACACTGCAGTCCCTCTCAAACAGATACACAGTGTTCCCCAGGGTGTCGGCAAATACTTGAACCTCCACATGCCTGGAAAATAACATTGAATAAATAGTCAACTTCAATTTGACCAGTGACTCTTCATACAGCTGCTAATATATTTATTACTTGTGATCACTATTTTCTTGTTTTAATTAATTAGACAACATAATTTTTGTAGGGCATACATGTACTAAATTTAAGGACTTTTTCAAGGACATGAATCCAATCTCTCAAGGACACTGCAGCTGAAATAAAATTTCAAACAGTGATATTTTGTCTTGGTTATAAATCAAGAAAGATGGTAACTGAATTTTACAGTGCCACATGCCTTTCTGTTAGCAGCCAACAAACTTCTTTCAAGTTAGCCATTGAAAGCAGAAATTCAAGTGACGGGTATGCCTCCTTGCAAAGTTCAGCACAATCAAAATGTAATCTTCAGTTGTTAATTCATGTTCATCACATGAGTGTAAAATTAGTTACAAAATACAAAAATTTTAATATTCACTTTATTGCTTCGCAGATGTATCAACAGAATTAGCTGGTGATATTGTGGAAGGTGCATTGCACTGTAATTCTGATACTTTAGGTGAATATTGTACATCTTTCTCATTGCATAATAATTACTTTAATTCAATTTCTATACCTTGGAGTGTCAACAAATTTCTCCACCAGCATGTTATCATCATTAAAGGACTTAAGAGACTCCCTTCTGGCTGACTCAAGGGCAGCATCAAATTCATCTGGCGCCATAACAATCCTCATTCCTTTGCCTCCTCCTCCTCTCACAGCTTTTAGCATGACAGGATAACTGAAATAAATGAAGTCGCTGAGTGTATTATTCTGCCTTGGTCATTGTAAGTTATTAATGAGGTATGGAAAGGAAACTGTAACCAGAAAAGCTCTGGCATGAAGAAGCAGGAAAGAGAAGAAGGAGGGATTAACCCTTTAAGCCCTAAGAGTGATCAGCATCAAATTTCTCCTTGTAGTATCAATGCCTTATCAATAAAAAAGGTCATGAGAATTAAGGACATGATCCCACAAGATGAATTCTCTTGATATCCAAACAATTTCTCCCCACTACTTCTATGTGAAATGTATAGGGACAGGAAATGAGAATTTAAATTTTGATATCAGGGCTTAAAGGGTTAACCCCAGCTGAGAAAAGAGTTGGTGCCCAACTTAGCATTCCGGATTTTTTGCTCAAGTGCAATTACGACAATGTCCTTTTCCTTTTTTGTGACCCAATAGGCAATGAGGAGGACTGTTGAGCCCAACAGACCAGCAATTTCATGGAATGTCATTAACGACACCACCTCGGCAGAACATACATATTCAATAACTATACATAGTACTTTTATGTTACAGAACATCGCACCATTAGAAAAGATAACTTCATTTAACATAATGAAATTTATTTATTATCTTATTACAGGAAATCTTTGCATTTTTTGCACTTTTTCACAGATAACCATATTTAACCCTTTCACTTTTGTTTGCGTCAACCGATGTAAAAAGTTAATAAAATTGTTAATACAGTGTATTTGGTTTATTTCAATGAAATTTTGCCATAAAAATGGTCTTGGAAAGATCAGTTCATTTCCAGAATAAAATTGTACCCCCCTTTATTATCTGTATGATATAGTTGACCACCCCTGGAACTCTTGATTTTTTGTTTTACACATTTGCAGTGTGAGACATAGCTCATGTTACTCTATTAACTGAGAGCTGCAAAATATAAAGCTATAGTTTGGGGGTATACCTAGTATGTCTGAAAATTGATTCATTTCTGAACTTTTTGGCTTTGACATTTTCAGTCTGTTAATGTCAAGGCCATGATTTCCTTCTCCAATTTTGATAAGAAATAAAAACTGCACTCATCAAGACCTTTCAAATGGTATGTCATACATGGCCATTAAGGTTTTACTTACGAGTTTGACAAAAAGGGTAGAAAAACTCAGGAATGAAAGGGTTAAGACTTACCTACCTCACGCAAGTACAATTGCACATTCTGGTACAAGAAAGCAAAGCATTAAGTCACTTAAAAAAAAAAAGAAACAAAAAATATCTCACCCTATTTTCTCTGCCTCTTGTCTTAATCTCTCATCTGATTGATCCTCACCATGGTAACCTTCAATGATTGGCACTCCAGCACTACCCATGATTGCCTTAGATGTACTGCAACAAAAAGTATGAAATATAATGAGCCTAATTCATTAGCTGCAGCCGTAAATTTCACAATCTGTGTGGCTAAAGGTAATGGGAACGAAAGCAGCGTTTCTGATAAGTGGTTGGAGGTGGCGGGGTCCAAAAAGTCCCAATGTCCAGGACAAGCAGATTTTCCTGTAAGGCAAGTAACCTTTTCTGCTAACTGGCACTAGGCAAGCCATTTGCTCACTAAATAATGATTTTAAAACTTACTAAAAAGTATCTTTGTAGCAAGCATGTAACTGCTTGAAAACCATGCCCTCCACAGCGGCACAAACCCGTATAGCTTATATATGAGAGTACCCCCCCCCCCCCCCGGCCTACACCCATCCACTTCCATAATGGCAGACTCTCAAAGGATTTGTATCAGTGAGCAAGGCTTAATTAAATCCAGCATTTACCTTTTAATACCCATATCCCTGATGGCTGTGGCTGGAGGTCCAATAAATATCACACCTTCCTTCTCACAAAGCTCAGCAAATTCAGGCTTCTCTGATAAAAACCCATATCCCGGATGAATGGCCTGTTAAATAAATAATAATATCAATATCTTGTACTTATTGAACAACATAGTTTACTGCACCTTTCAGTAACAATCTCTGAAGTTCAAAATTAAACCAACAGTTTAGTTTTTTACTGTCATGATTATTGTAGCAGATGTCTCAGAAAACAAGGATGTTCAAAGGTGGGCAGACACGAGGGGTCATATAGCAGGGACATGTCGCAGTGACATGTAGTAGCGACAAAAATTTGTGTTGTACATACAACCTACTGCAACATGTCGCAGGGACAAATGTCCCCAAAATTGGGACGTGTCGCTGCAATATGTCCATGAGACATATCCCGCAACATTTTCATGTGTGTGCAAGCACTATGATTTTGTCCCTACTGTCTGTCCCCCGCTGCATGTCCCTGCTACATGTCCCTCATTGTGTACTACACAAATTTTTGTCGCTGCGACATGTCACTGCGACATGTCCTTGCTACATGACCCCTCATGTTTGCCCACCTTACTCAACAGGCTGCTACAAGTCGCTGCGACATGTCCTTGCTACATAACCCCTTGTGTCTGCCCACCTTAACTCAACAGGGTCAAAGGTCATGTTTGTGGGTTGTGATTGGTGGATTTTGATTCATTTTGGTCAGTTTCAGTTTTCAGGGGTCCAGTGTTTGTCACGATAATTATGATTGACAGTAGTGTAAACATAAACATCAGACAGGGCTCGAGTGTTGGGTCCAGTGTTTGTCACGATAATTATGATTGACGGTAGTGTAAAACATAAACATCAGACAGGGCTCAAGTGTTGGGTCCAGTGTTTGTCATGATAATTATGATTGACAGTAGTGTAAAACGTAAACATCAGACAGGGCTCAAGTGTTGGGTCCAGTGTTTGTCACGATAATTATGATTGACGGTAGTGTAAAACGTAAACATCAGACAGGGCTCAAACTCCAGAGTTTGTGTGTTATTGAAAGGAGAAGCAATAAAATATACCGACATAAATTGGGCAGAGAAGAATCATTAATAATTCATAAGGAAAATACAAAAGAAATGAAAGTTAAATGAAGGTTTGTAAATCCTGATGTACAGAACAGTTATACTGTACCATTGATGCAGAATACTAATAGAAATGCTAATATGCTTCATCGTTGTTGTTCTTTATTAAGCAAGATAAAATATTCACTGTATCACCATGTAAATATCCATACATTTCTGCCACTAATGTTTTATCTGTTACTGTATCACCATGTAAATATCCACACATTTCTGCCACTAATGTTTTATCTGTTACTTGTTACCTGTGCTCCACACTTCTTTGCAACTTCAATGATTTTCTCCATGTTGAGGTAACTTTCTCTTGAGGCAGCTGCTCCAATGTGGAAAGCTTCATCAGCCTGTAATGTTTCATAAAAATACCATACATGTTATTCATAAAATCAAATGTGAAAGCAACATGACATTCTTTTCAGAGCTCTCAAACCTACATACAATAGAGAAACAGAAAAGTGAAAAAAAAGTCATTCATCTTGTGACCTGTTTGATCTCAACTGACTTTCAGCACCAAGTACATGTATTTGTCGTGGTTCAATTTTTTCTTTGGTTTGATTTTTGTTTTCCTTTGTCTTGAAATATGATAATGAATCTGAGACAAAGGAAAATAAAAATTAAACTGGTTTGAAAATACTCAAACCAAAGAAAAATTTAAACCACAATATTATATAAATAAAGTTACACATGACTCACACAGCCCAAATGGCCAGAGCCATGAAGCAACTAGTAGGAATATTGCTACAGTAATTCCCCCTGGATGGAATGTTAGTCCGTCGCAGGGTTACTCCATTTATACACCTGGATGGAGTCAGAGAAAATGTGGAGTAAAATTTCTTGTTTTAGGAAACAACATGGTGGCTGCCAAAAGCCTTAGACAACTTAAATTCTGATCTGAAATCCAACACACCAATTAACCAGTAATTTATAGACTGCCACATCTCCACATTATTTTCTAACTTGTATAAACTAACTGAAGATAATTGTATACAAAAATAATTTAAAACAACTGACCATATCTACATGCATGGAATTCTCATCTGCGTCACTGTAAACAGCTACTGTCCTTATTCCCATCTTCTTTGCTGTTTTCATGACTCGACAAGCGATCTCCCCTCTGTTGGCTATGATGACTTTCTTGATTTGTCTTGGACCTGAAAAACATTCACGGCAATTAGACACAGGTTAGATTATAAACCCTGCTACCTCTTTAACAGTGGCAGACCAAGACTCCATCGTAGGGTGGGAAGTGAGTAAAAATGTTAGAGATAAAAAACATTTTTTTGCCCCTTTGGGTCTTAATACTTTTTTGCAAGATAAGGGGGAGGGGGGAGGGGGGAGGGGGGAGGGGGGGCACCCCCTAGATCTGCCACGGCTCTACCAAGAGAGACTGTTTAATTGACCAATACTCTTGACCAATAAATGATAAATTCCTTTATCCAAAAATTGTTTCTGAGAATTTGGCATTGATGATGAATGATGATAATAATGTTAACTCAATGCCCTTATAAAAACGTCGGAAAATAAGAAAACTAGAAATATAGATGATGTGGTTCAATTTTTATTTTGGTTCAAAAATTTTTAAACCAGTTTAACTTTTGTTATGGTGATGAATCTGCGATAAAGGGAAACAAAAAATTGAACTGGTTTAAAAATTTTTAAACCAAAGAAAAATTTAAAGCATAACATAGACACTAATCACTAATATCTTCACTCTTAAATCATAGTGAAGATAAATTGACATCTTCACATGTTGGGATAATGATTTCTTTCAGTGGGAGAAATCCATTTATCATATGAAACATACGGCCCTGCATGCATATAATTTCTTTTCAAAACTATTTACAAAAAAATTAATACCTAGCGTGCGTGGCAGGTGTAAACAGGGAGGGGGGCGCGCAAAAAAAAAAGGAGAGGAAAGGGAAGGAATGCCTGCTATAAGAGCTGGGCTATTCATATTATGCCCACTGATTTTCAGATAATGAACTGTCAAAACATTGACCAATCAGAAACTAGCACGCTTTTACGCACGGCTGAATTCATGCTGGAATTTACTAACCGCCTCATGCGAATTTTATGGAAGTGAGAAAAATAATTTTGGGAAATTTCAACTATGAGAAGGTCTTCGAGTGGAAATGTCAGCTACTCCCACAAAGAGTTATAAAAGCAGGAGAAAACCAAAAGAACAAAATTTAAATAATTGTTGCAGATTCTGTGGAATTGAGCTCATGTCTTCTGGATCAAGGGCATCGAAAACTTGTTCACAAAGTCGGCAAGAAGAGAAAGTCCAGGGTTGGTGTTGGTGGACTATTGTTCATCTATATGGGCTTCCCTTTAATTCAAAGTGAAAGCTTATCAGTAACGCATATGTAGACCTTGTGGTCGGAAGATCAGAAATGCTGCAGAGTTTTACAGTTTTAACAGAACAGCTGTCACTTCAAGTACTGCAATGACTGCTTCAGCCGAATGCGGGGATACAACTGCCATCGATTGAAGGAAAAGACAGCTTCCCACGACCATCACGCTTGAGCAGGGGTTTCAATAAAATTAAGAGTAAGTGACAATATTTATAAAATAGACGGCAGTGGCAGTAGCATTTCCAGCATTCTGGGCATGAACTTCAGTGAAATTAATTGAAAAGTAGGCGGCGATAATTTAGGAAGTAGCCGGCAAAATTCGCCGATTCCCAGCTTATTTCTAATGAAACCTCTGCTTGAGAGAAACACAGAAAAGAGATGAATTATGTTCATATGGCAGATGAAAAATCTTCTGGACAGGGATCTTCTAGGAAGTCTGTTTTCTGAGGCAAGTATGATCAAGGAGACAGAAAACGACGTTGCCTTTGCAGAAAACTAAGTTGACAATGCACAGCCTGGCGGCATTTTAACAACCTACTGTAATATTGATATTTCAGGAACAACTGAAAAACAGCTTTAAGTAATGATTTTATATCCCAGTGGAAACATTGCATGTACGCAATTCCGCTTATTTCAAACTTAGCATTGCAAAATTGGAAGGCTACCGTATCCAGTGGGCAAAACTGCTAGCACAGCCCTGCCATCAAAAAGAGATCGTACAGCCAATTCTCATTCAGGTTTCAAGCTCAAATTGTAGCTACCAGCGAGATTGAAATGGGCCAAGGCTTTCTCCAAAACGTCTCCATCTGCCGCCATTGTGAATGTGATGTGTTTACATTTTTGAATAAATTGCTCATTGTGCATTAGCCAATCGGATTTTGCGGCCACCAGCAACCGCAGAAATGAACAAAAGGGGGCCTTTATTGCAGGCATCCTTTTCCCCTTCTCTTCCCAGTTCCCCCTCCCTGACGCCTGCTACGCAGGCTACAAAATACCAATATTTGTGTGAACTGGACCAGAAAAGGCAGTATGGCTCTACTGTTATTTAAACTTACAGCCTCACATGTTAAAATCTGAAATTATTTTGTCTCCAAATTGGTCATATGCTGTATGATTAAATACTTATTGACTAAATTAGGTTGGGCTAGGCGCTGGATGTGAAAATACTTGGCTCTCAGTCATGGCACACAGGCCTGGCCATGACATTGAGCCAAATATTTTCTTATCTGGCCCTCTCAGTCAAAAAGTATATAATATTTCACTGAAGTTTACATATGTTTATTAAAATAAAACTTTAATAAATAACCAATAATTACTTTTTGACTTAAATATTATTCCTAAAGAGAGGAAAAAAGGCGAAAATTTTCAGTTAAAAAAAAGAAATCGACAATTTTTTGACAAGAAACTTTTAAAGAAAACAAAAGTGTTAATATTGTCTTAGTTAAATTTTGAACACGTATTAAACCTTACCAGTTGAATATTGGGCACCGACAGCCAACAACTGTTTTCTAGTAAAAACAAACAAATGAACAAACAAAAATAACTATTATACAAATAGTTAATATAAATGTTAAATCAGAAACCATATACTGTATATATATATACCTGTTTGCACCAAGAAATCTGCCAAACAGCGTTCGCCCCAAAGGAGCCGCCATGTTGGCCGCCATTTTGAATTTAAAAAGAGGAATAGCGTATATGAAGAATATATGAAGTATCTACCAGGAGATAACTGCTGACCCGAGCTTTTTGTCGGCTTCCATAGCAACCAGCTGCATTGTGGGAGAATAACAACATGGCGGTCTGAAATTTACACTGGAAAAGCGTGCCTAACTTTACTGCTTTATTTTTTACTTCCTTTCTCTCTCGGCTTTGTGGATTCCTTCTTTAAATATGGGGCAAAATCTTAATGAAGCTCCTCCTGGTACACGGTAAGATTTTAGCTCTTTTTCAGCGAAATACATTGAAAAGCTTCATTGAAGTTCTCGTCGAGCTTATTTTCGTTTCCTCGTAGGCTCACTACTAGAATTGCAGCAGCAAGAAAAATTGAGCAGTTCTGGTGCTCGTATCGTGATAGACAAATGTTCAAGTTGCTTAAATATGCGATATGTGCAGCGGTATGTTTTTAACAAAAGAACTGACTTTAATTCTCAATTTTAACTTGCTTTGAAACTGTGTAGATTTGTGTACAATGATGCAAAATTGTATACTTCCCGTAAACTTAACATGTTAATGTGTCGTTTTCTAGGAACATTCTCTTACTTACGAAGTTTTAAGAAAAGTGTCACCTCTTGAAGCAGATCTCTTGCGAGATCCTACAGTCCAAGCCAGAGTAAGATTCAGGTACATGTACTTACATATAGAGTAGTCGTACAATAAACAAAATTGTTTTTGGACTGTGATACCAACAAGGCCAGTTTGATCAGCCTGACTGTTACAAGTCTAATCTATAACAAAATTCTCGATTGTGATTGGTCATCCGCGCGCCTATTTCTCACGTAATTGGCGCGCGGTCACGTGGGTGTCCAATTACAGCTATCCAATTACAAAAAGTTGTAATTGGACACCTATGTTGCGCGCGCTTCAATCAGTTGCATTTGAATGGCTCGTTTTTGCTGTTTTCCTTCCACTTTCAAACTGACAGAAAATATCCAAGACGTTTTTAGTACAAAACAGTCGACATAGCTTCTTAACCTCGAATTTGGTTATTGATGCGATTAATTAGTAATTGAACTTCGTGGAGTACAATTCAGGGGTAATCGTGCTCGTAATTTCAAATCGTCCTCGCGCTACGCGCTCGGCCGATTTGAAATTACTCGCCCGATTACTCCCTGAATTGTACTCCACTCAGTCCAATTACTATTACAAACTGTTACTGATATTTATCTAATAAGTACTGATTGATGATTGTTTTTGTTCAATATTTAAATAATTGTCTAATCATTGTGTATTTTTCTCTGTTGTACAGATTTGGAGGAGCAGAATTCCCACCCATCATTATGTTCAAGATTTTTATTCACAGTGGTGGGCAAGGTGTCAAGTATTACTGCGGTAAAAAAGCCATCAAACCAGCATCAGAGGTACATGTAAATGAGTGGCTCCATAAAAATACCCAGGGAAGGTTATTGGAAATTCTGAGAGGGTGGGGGGGGGGAGGGGGGGAGGGGGGGTCTCAAGATCCAATGTTTTGAAAGGAGTGTACAGTACAAAGATTAACTGGGGGGGGGGGGGGGGGGTCAAACCAAAAACCCTTCTGTGGGAGGGGTATAGATATTTTTCCACAACAACACAGTAGACGTCAGAGCACCGTCTGAGTAGCTTGCCTTCTTATGAGTGAGGTGCAGAAAATTAATTCATTTTTTTTTTAGAATGAAGCATGATACAATGAGATGTATTGTTATTCAATGAGATAGAAATATGATTTCCATCTCATTAAACTAGTTTTCTGCAATCCTGCACCTTAATGCTTGTTATCAAACTATATTTTTACATTCATGAATAAGAAAATGAACAATACTGTTGTTATTTTTAGGCAGCAAGTGATTCACTAAAACTTATGGGAAATCGCAAGTTTTATGATCAGTTAATAGCTGACATGTGTCAACATGAAAAAGACAGGATAACAGATGAAATTGATGTGACAACAATGAAAGACTACATGCAGGTATGCAGGTTTTTTGAAGTAAAAAAAAGACCTTTCAAATCCAGTCACTAGTTAAGTAAAGAAGGGTAGCGATTTATCAGAGAAAATGTTTCCAACTTTTGAGGGAAAGACTCTTCTGGAACTAGCCTGCGTGGCAGGCATTTTAAGGAGAAGGGGGAGAATTCTGGCGCCAAGAACGCGAAGGTTTCCCCTTCCCCTTCCCCTTAGAATGCCTGCCATGCAGGCTATTCTGGAACTGTACAATTTGTATTCTCAGCCATCATGATAAGTGGTTTGTGCAGTCAACAGCCATTGAGTTCATGTTTTTATTGCTGTATTTGATACAATCCATTGTATCTGCAGTTTCCAGGGTAGAAATGAAAAAACT
The DNA here is from genome assembly GCA_022457155.1 of Cladopsammia gracilis. Lineage (NCBI taxonomy): Eukaryota > Metazoa > Cnidaria > Anthozoa > Scleractinia > Dendrophylliidae > Cladopsammia > Cladopsammia gracilis. Next base: position 948,044 of record JAJGOT010000329.1, read on the forward strand.
TCTGAGATTGTCTCAGGTGCATAATCTCACTCCAACCGACCCCAAATGTGAGCTGTTACCTTGACATACAAAAAAGAACATCTTGAATGTTACACACTTCAGCTGATTTTCATCTGCTTTTTGTCTCATTAAAGTATTTAAGCCATCTGGACGAGTGCCCTGCAGAAACAGGTGGAAAGTCTAACATGTGGAGGAGACTCACACTTGATGGTATGTTGAAATTTTAATTGCAGTTTGATTGTACATCATCCTCGGAGACCCAGGGGCAGTAAGTCCGGTTGGACAAAGTAAAAAAAAACCCACAATGAAAGTTTCTGGAAATGGTTTGGTAAAATTAGAAATCCAGGTGCTCATTCGCTGTTCTTGAAACCTTTTGTTGCATTGATTTTTGTCTGGTTTTTACAATGTACTTTGTCTCACTCCAACTATAAATTATGCCCCTGGGTCTCTGAAGATGAATGTGCATTACGTGACTAGAAAAAAGTTTTAGAAGAGATAAGTTTCGCATTGAGTTAAATTAATTTGTGGATTTATTTTGATTTATTTTGTAGCTATACCACGGCAGAATATAGTGCGCGATATCTTTAGTTTTGTTGAGAGCGGTCTTGCAACCCCAAGACTAGTAGAAGAATGTCCCGATCTGCTGTCACTCAGACCTGTGACACAGGAAATACAAGTGGCTAGCATCAAGGCTATACCAATGTACAGGTACAATAATTTTAATTATTTTTGGTTAAAATTCTGGTTCTTTGCAGCTCTGAATTCCTTTGGGACCCATGCCAATCATAGTATAAAACAGATTTACAGCTGTATTGCTTACTCAACCAAATGAACTTAGTCAGATTTTTCAATCAGGAAAAAGCCGCCAACAGACTACAATAACCCATCACCTGTAAGGAGGTCACGACAAGCTAAAGCAAGAGTTGCTAAAATGAGGAAAATGTATGGAATGGATTCTCCTAAATTAGTAAGTATAATAATTAAAATATTATATTATAGTTTACCTGAAACTGTATGTCAATGACCAATGAAGGTTTTAAAGTCTTCATAAGTCCAGTTGTCCACATGGTTGGAAGCTTATTAAACCTGGTTTCTGTAGTACAAACGAACTAGGAGTAGGACTCCCGTATGAAAATGACGGGGGTGCTTGTTGTACCTGTTAGACGGGGGGTGACAACTCTAACAAACGCTGTTTGAGCAATACTGTGTGGAACTGAAAGTTGTCCCGAAAATTTGGAATATCTTCCCGATTTTTTCGGAGACAGTCATTCTCACAAAAATTTCAAACTTCCCGAAATTTTAACAACATTATCTCATGTTTCCCCGAAAATTTTTCGAGTCTCCTGATTCCTGGCAAAATCTTCAGATTCCCGGAAGAATTTTGTTTTTCTCCCGAAACAGGCCTTCTTAGAGTTGTCACCCCCCGTTGTTAGGGTTCAAAATTTGTAGATTGGTGCTGAAATTTTTTAAATGATTTAGGGTATTGAGCCGAAAAAAATAACAGAAAATGTCGTGTTGTTTAAAATTGGTACCTCTTGGGGGGTAAAAATATAATTTATCTGAGCCACGCCCATCAAGCAAGATTCTGGTGCCTTTTAGAGTGTTTAGAAAATTTCCGATAAGCACCCTTTTATATGGGAGCCCTCGCAAGTTCACCCATACCCATTTACATTCCTGTGTGGAGCAAATGTATTAAAGTTACGTTCTCATCTAAGGCCATAACATGACAGCAGGCACCAATCATTGAACAATCTACAATATATCTCCACTACACCTCTGCATTTCTCCACAAAGACGATGTTAAAACAGCAAGGTCAAATAAAAATAATGTAACAGTACTAGAATCAAATGAGTGACAGTTTTTATTTGAGTGTTGAAAGTAATTCAAGTTTGCTTTGGTTTTCAATTCCTATGCTTTTAATTGGTTACAGAAATAAAACCAAAAACCAATGCGCACACGTGTTTTCCCATGACTGGTGTTGGCTACATCATTTCCTTCAAGTTTTGATTGGTTCATTGAACTATTGTAATTGGAGGACAGAGTGATTGCTTCAGTTTTGGTTTCATGATACTCAATTAAAAACTGCCCTTATTACTAACATTTCAGTACAATAATTAACAATTATTGGATGAGGTTGAGCATGATAGCGATAATTATCAAGGCCAAAGTTTGTGTTATCTGCCGAAGCCAAAGGCTGAGGCGGATAACACAAACTGAGGCCTTGATAATTATCGCTATCATGCGAAAACCTCATCCAATAATTGTTTTATTATGCATATTCCTGAGCTGCACTTGTAAAGACAAGAGCGTGCACAAAAAAGTGATCAATGCACAGCAGTCAACTTGTAAGTAAACAACTTACGTCACTTCTGCATGCATAAAACTATTGTCTGTAGGTATGACGTCACTTCTGCATGCATAAAACTATTGTCTGTAGGTATGACTTAACAGAAACAGCAAGCAATAATTAGCAGCGTCCTTATAGCCAATCAAAATCGAGCTAGTGACACCAATGTATAAAAATAAGTCTTAACAATCATCAAAATTGATTCCTAGTTATTGCTGTCTTCTGTTGCAGACTGACACACAGGAGGCAATGTCACCAACGATGCATGTCCCTGCGGAGGATATTTTTGAGGATGACGACTGGGAAGACCAAGCTGATAAACTGTACGAATGGACACAGAATTTAAATCTTGATGAGTTAGGAGTGGCATCACCTTGAAAACTGTAACACGTTTGAATACCGCCAAGCTGATAAATTATATGAACAGACATGGAATTTATCTCTTAATGAGATAGGAGTAAATTCACCTTGGAAATTTAGACCAGCTTACAGAAGACCAAGCTGAAAATCTACCTTATGTGATGGACACATCACATAGATCGCTTGATTGAGTTCAGGGCATTACCTTAGAACTGTCACAAAATTAATTTAAAGAAGGCGATTTAGCTTATAAATTGCAGGAATGGATACATGATTTGTCTTTTGTTGAGTTAGAAGTGACATCATCTTGAAAACTGGCAATGACAGTTGAGAGCTGATGAACTATGAACAGACACAGATTGAAGTTATCCAGTGGATGATACGAGTAGAATCACCTGGGACATTCCAACGAGTTTAGTTAACACCATGCTGATCAATAGATGCGTTGGGAATAAAATCACCTAAAAACTTTAACAAACTGAAAGATGGCCAAGTTGAAAATCTGTTTGATGAATCTGAAGCGAGTGAAAATTGTGACAAGTTTAAATAAGACAAACCAGTCCCAAAACAACAGCTCTCCAAAGAGGAAAAGGAAATCACCTTGCCAATTTTACATGTAGCAAGATTTGAAATATTGCTATGAAGGTGGAAACATTGCTCAAGTGTACACAAAACTGAATCAAGTTCAGCTTGCATTAAATATATTTTTAAAATTGAATTGGAAATGTTTTATTTTAAATTTTATTGAATGTTCAGATGTTTCTTATGTGAAGAAACTAAAATATTTGTGTAAATAGTATCTAGCTGTATTACTTTACAGGACAAGCTTTAATGATAGGAATAAACAATGAAAATAATATTTCTTTGTCTGTTTATTTTTGTTACCTTTTTTGTGTCAAATAATTTACATTTCAAAGTTCAACCTGTCACAGTTGAGAGAAATACTTCTCAAAATAAATATAAATATTAAGCTCAGAAACTCACAGGCTTTCCCCTTTAAAGAACAAATCAATAGAAGGGTTTTATGTAAACTAAAACTATCTACATGCTAGATTTCATGTTTAAACCTTTAGCAACCAATACAAAAAAGGAGCTGATGCTTGACTTCTTTTGTTTCACGATTTCAAACATACCACAGCGTGAAATGGTTCTCACTTTTTAGCGTTTTCTCAGTTGTTTTTTTTTAGCTCAAAATGATAAACAGTCTGAGTCAAAATGGAGCTCATTTGGAGCAATATTTCATTTTCAAGGAAAAACGCCACTTGCCATATCCACAACTTTTTTGTTGTGGATTAGAAAATATTTCCGTCTACATGAATATTCGAATCGTATTTGCCCGTCTACACGTATCCAGATTTGCTCTAGTACCCAGGGCTCCTTTTTAAATGTTGTCAACCGAGCATGTGCAAAGGCCAAGTGCAACTGTAAACATGTTATTAGACTTGAAATAAGTCCAAGAAGAAGTGAAGGAATAATATTTTGGTCGGCCATGTTAAATATTTGTGCGGTTAAAGACTGGATCCGATACCGTTACGTTGGCGTTTTAAAAAATATCCGGATTTGACCGTCCACACGATGCTGTACTCGTAGCGTATTCAAAAATTTCCACTCTGGAGAGCGGATTCAAAAAGTTGCGGATTCGTGAGCCGAATTCGCCGGATACGTGTGGACGCAAGGCCAATCCGCAACAAAAAAGTTGCGGATTCAAAAATATACAGATACGTGTGGACGGGCCTTAGAACCTCCACAGGTACCCCAAGCTCAAGTTATGTTTACATGTTGTAATTTGAACGTCGTGGTAACTGTTGCGTAATAGCGAAATTATAAGGATTTGTATGGGGAAAATTCGGTTCGAATTGAGCGTAAAATTAGGAACGATATTTAAATAAAACTGGCTCACCTGAACTTCTTTGTGTGTTTACTTGTGTCTTGAGTGGTTTTGGGGTCCATTAGAAGCGATTCCAGCGAGTTTGAGTTCAACTGTTTCTTCCTCCCTAAAAGAGAGACAAGGTAGGGGACTTCGCTCAACGAGCCGATTGGATCCACCGAAGGAAATCGGCCGTAAATTCGCTCCATCGCCTCCAATCGCCTCGAGATTCCACATGGGGCAAGTTCCATACATTGTTTAAACAATGCTTTCCTTCGTCGGGCACAAACGTCCGCCGCGCGGGAATTTCAGCTCCTAAAACTCAAACACTTTTCCGTTGAGACCCGTAGAAACGTGCGTGGGTCGTATGAACCGTGCACCGAACGTTTGAAATTGGCTTAGCGACCCGGCCTTTCGGTTCAAATTACCTACACACCCGGTGGGCGACGGGCTTATGTTACCAAAGACAATAATATCCTCCCTCAGGGCCCTGCCAAGAACGGTTTGTCACCATTGTGTCCCATTCACCAATCAGAGCGCGGCAGATCCGAAGACTGTTTTGATCGACCAATCGCATGGGAACTTCACATACATGGCGCGGGTACAAGCGGGAAACTAACATCTCTGCAATAATTTGCCATCGAGAACGCGACGTACGGTTTCTTGTCGAAAGATTGAGCGATATCGTTTTTTCTTTGAGATGGAGGTCGGTTAAAAGTTAGCTGCAATGGATAACAGGTAAGAAAAGCGATTGTTGTATTTTAAACTGTTTCTGAACTGTACTAAGCTGGCCGGAGTTTGCACAAGTAACGCTTCAGTGTTGTTGCGCCGTGGCTGTGAAAGTGCTCAAGAATCCGTATTAAAGCTTCCTTGAGCTCGACCATCGAATATAACATTTTTGTGTCCTTTTCTCTTCACTGATATTTAAGTCCAATATATATTTCGATAGGGTTATTTGAACAAATGGCGCTGTGAAAGTAGTTGTGTTTGATGCCGCTACATGTGTATATATTAAACATGTTGATAGAAAGAAGCTCAACTTCAAAACTCAGATCAACTCACAATTTAAGTTGATAATTGCGATAGCTTTTCAAACGAAAACTCACTGTCGAATTATTGGGTTACTTTAACTCGGAACTTGATTTCAAGCCAAAAGATTCCAATCAAGGTTAGGTGAATGCGATCGTGAATGGCAATAGTCAAAGAATTGTTGACACATTTAAGCTTAATACTGTCAATTTGTTGACACATCACTGTCGATTTCGTGTTCAACAGATGGATTTAACGGGTCTCAGAATGCTTTTTTATGTATGTTTAAGAACTTTTTTTTCATATAAATGGTTTTGTACTTGCCCTTCGTTTGAAAAGCAAGCTAAGTGCAACTTGGAAATGGTCTATTGGTTTCAGTAAGATATACAATTTTGATATTTTTTTGGGGGGGGAGGGGGGGGGCTGGGAATCATTATTGCCATTGAGTAGAATTTGTCTTCTTTAGCTTCACAGGTGAGCAAAAGCAGGTTATAAGAACTGCTGTAGCAGGCCACAACTTGCTTCTCTCTGGGCAAGCTGGAACTGGAAAATCATTTGTTGTTGACGGTTTGGTGCAAGAGTTGCGGAAGTGTGGAAGGAAAGTTGCTGTTGTATGTTCTAGTGGCATTTCTTGTTCTGTTTATGGACAGGATGTTAAATCGTCTACTGTGCATTCTCATTATGCTCTGCAAACTGCAGATATGCCATCAGAAATGGTTATTGCAAGGGCGACTGCAATCCCTCATGTCGTTGCAAGAATAAATAAAGTGGACACAATCATTTGGGATGAAGCTGGAATGTCTAGCAGAAGAATCTTCGAGCTGGTGAATGCTATTCACCACGGAATTGCAGAAGAGGATGCTGACAAGCCTTTTGGGTCTAAACAGCTCATTGTAGTTGGTGAGTTTTTACAGTTAAGACCAGTTCCTGGGACTTTCGATGACGGTGAATTCATGTTCAGATCAGAATTATTCAAGAAAGTAATAACTCACAGATTTGAGTTGAAAACAATGATGAGGCAGAGTCTAAGTGACAAGACTTTTATCACAGCTCTTAAAGAACTTCGCTTTGGCCAGTGCAGTCCAGAAACAGAGACTCTCTTGAAGTCTCTGGACAGACCCCTTGAAGGTGAATTTGTTGACATTTATTTTACCAAACTTTCTGTCCAGCTTCACAATCAAGAAGCCCTTTTTAATATGCCTGGGGAGTTGCTCACCTTCGATGCAACTGATGAGGGAAATGTTGCAGGGATAAGCTGCCCTGCAGACATAAAGCTTCTTTTAAAACCAGACGCCAAAGTGATGGTTGTATGGAATGTATCAGAAAATGTAAAGAATGGAAGCAGTGGGAAGTTTATCAGGAAGAAGGATGGAAGGCTGGAAGTGGAGGTTGATGGTCATGGTCGGGTGCTATTAAAAAGAGAGACATGGTCAAAGAGAAATCGAGCTGGGCAAGTTGTTGGGAGCCGAACCCAATTTCCTGTAGTCCTTTTTTATGCATGCACTTGTCACAAAACCCAGGGACTAACACTGCCAGGTGCTGTAGTGCATTGCACAAAAGAATTTGTTCCAGGACTGATTTACGTTGCAGTTTCACGAGTCCGCAGAGCAGAGGATATTCAAATTTGTAGGTTTAATCCGAACCAACTACTAAAGCCTCCAACTGATGCATTGGAAGTTTGTAGCATCACTAAGGAAGAGTGTCCAGCATTAACGTGCTGTGTTAATCAGAATTTGGACAGAAAAATGTTTCACGTGTGTGACAGTGGTGAGGATTTTGGAGAGGAGGATGGAGATGCACCAGAAGTACTGCCTGTTGACAGTTATCCTGATGGTCTTGTTTCTTCCTATTTTGAGAGGGAAGGAGAAGAGTTAATTGTTGATCTGGGTACTGTATTCCTTGCACTCAACGAAAGTAATGATGAGCTCAGTAATCCACCGGAACACTTTAACATTGTCAAACTTCTACAGGATCAATGGGTTGTGGTTGAAAGGAACCAGTTCTGCTCTGACAAGAATGCAGCCATTCATAAAGTTGTGTCTGATTATGTACCTCAGCTGAAGATTTTTTCTCTTATATTGTGGCTAAGGATTTTCCGTTTGATGGGCGATTACCTTGCCAATAATGATGATCAGATTGTCATGTTGCGCAAACATCTGACTGATGTTACCCACCATTTGTACCTGGACATCATTGGTTCTGTGGAGTACCGCCAAGAACTGCGTGCCCTGTTCTCAGTTCAAGACCTCGCTGAGGCTCATGTTTCAATTGGTTCTGTGTTATGTTTGGACACATTTGTTTTTTTTGTTAACCATGTTGCTGATAAGATTGCTTGTCATCATGTCACCGAGCAAGTCAGTTTCAGTGTGTCGGAGATGCCTGTGGAGGGTCTAGCCAAACTCCGGCATGTTGGTGGTTGGGCCATTAGAAAAGAATTGGAACGCTGTCGAAGATTTATCCGTCTTAACATGTTTTCACAGTCAACTAGTACCCGTCAAAGTGTTGCGGTGGCTCATGCCAAGTGTGAACTTCTGGAGGAAAATGTTATTGTGCAGTACTCTTGGTTAAAGGATCACACCGACTGTCCTGGGACCCTGGAAGTCACAGAGGATAGGCAGTACAGAGAACGGGGACTGCTTCATATTTCCGACCAAACATTTGTTTGTTTTAAGAGAATTGAGGAGGTTAGAGTGGTGGAGATGAACACAGCAAGACTGCTGTCAGGAGAGAAAAGGGACTTTGTTGATCAGACTATCAAGAGGATCCAGTCAGATAGAACCCTTTTAGATGCCTGGAGGGAGGTTTTCACTGGCATTGAGGAAAACAAGGAGGTAAGTATTGAAACTTTGCACCTCATATATTCAATATTTAATTGGTTGCTTTTAGCATCACAGTGAAGGCATTACAGTATGTGTTATCCAGAAACCTCAATTGAAAGTTTAGAAAATTCTTTCTTAATATACAGTGTATATGTTGAACAAGTTCAATTTTTAACCTTGCTTCAATTTTGATTTTTCATTGTTCTTTTCTATGCTAATATATGATAATAAATATCAAACAAAGGAAAATCAAAACTGAACCAAGGATAAAATTGAAAATTAAAATTAGAAGTCATTGCCACTGGACAAGTCACACTGAATAATTACAATAATTCAGTCTTGTAAGTCCTGAGAAATTGTAAACATGATACAATGTACTACCGGTAAAATAGGAGAGTAGAAAAATAATTGACATCATTCTTTATTCAAGGCATTGATAGATAAACAAAAATAAGCAGTCTCCAGTTATATGGTACAGGTACAAGTGGCTCTTTCATTTTTTTTTTCAGGTTCTAATCGATCAGCTTTTGAAAGATGTGATCACTAGATACATGAAGATGGCCACATGTCAGTTCCTGAGGGATTTCCGTCGTTCCTACAATCTTAAAAAAACAGCAGAACACTGTAAGCGTGTCCTTCAACGCAAGCAGATTGCAGCTGAACGGAATGACCAACCGAAGTTTGCCACCATTATGGAAGACAGATCCATTGGTAAGCAAGTTAGCCACCACCACTTGTACTTCTTTGTCCAAAAGCATGGCATCACTGGGGTGAAAAGGGTGTATACAAAGGATCAGTTGGGGAAGCTTTGCCACGCTTATGGAGTCCAGGTCAGAACAAGGCAAAACAAACAGCAGCTGGCCGTCAGTTTGGTAGATGCTCTGAGAAGAGAGGAAAGTAATGGAGCCATGCCCTACCCCCATTACCTGAATCATCTGCGTGCCCAAGCTGAAGTTAATAATGGCAGGGTTGTTGTTAGGATAATGAGGTCAAATTAACACATGAAATGACTGGTGAGTTTTTATTTACATCTTGCTTTAAGTACATACATTATAACATAAGTAGCATATATGAAACAATACAGAACCTATTGATAGATTTTTGTTAGAGCAAGGACACTGGGACCTTTACTCAGCTATTTCAATTCTTGTCCTGGCTATTTTTCAGGAAAATTTTGCTAAGATATTTGAATAAAGAACCTATTGGTAGATTTTTGTTAGAACAGGGACACTGGGACCTTTACTCAGCTATTTCAATACTTGTCCAGGCTATTTCTCAGGAAAATTTTGCTAAGATATTTGAATAAAGAACTGCTAAAGTTGATGGGCTATTTGATTGTTATTTCATTGTATGAGTGAAATGAGACTGTGCTTCTTTAGTAATGCGTCTCTCATAGCAGTTAAAAACAAAAAACCCAAATTGGTCAGAAATGCCCTAAAATGCACACTTTGGGCCTCAACCTTAACTAAAACCCTGACATGGTTTAGTTTAAAATGAATTTTAGGTCACAATGAGTTCAGAGTAGTTTAATTTTTATTTAATTTTTTTTTCCTGATTTATTACCATAAAAGCAAATAGCTCTTATATAAAAATACCACTGCATAGTATTTTTACTTTCCCTAAACAACCATTGTCTATGATCTACCAGTACCAGCATTACATTTTGAGCTGATGGTTTCTTGACCAAACCTGATAGAATTTTGGGAGGATTCTTGCAACTTGTATGTTGGGTTGTTGTTTGAACCATTACATGACCGTGTTTGGCAGAAATGATTCTCAACACCATCCTGGTTGACTAACCATGCTTTGATTGTAGATTGAGGAAATTTAGATAATTTGATATTTACAATGGATTTAAAGCCATGAATCATGGATTGCAGATCAAACCAGAGTTTGTCAGAAATAAATTCCTTGGAATTAGGCGAGGAAACTCCTGCTTTCCATTCAGTGAAAAAATTAAGAAAAGCATCCAAACCCTTGATTCTGACATCATCTTTGCTAACAACTGCTTCCTTGCTTGAACTGAAAAATTCTATCAGTTCACTTGTGTGGGCTATGAGTTTGATTGTTGCATCAAGTGCACTGCTGTCCTGTTCATTTTCAGAAAGATGTCTCTGATAAGCCTACAATGGAAAATGGAATAAACATTCTAAATAGACAGCAACCCCTAAAACATTTTCAGAAAGATGTCTCTGATAAGCATATAATGGAAAAGGGAATAAACTTTCCTAAATATACAGCAATCCCTAAAACACATTGGTTCAGATACTACAAAATCCTGGGCCCTTTTGTTCAAAAGTGTAACACTCATCAAGGATTCAAAATTAGTGGAGGATTTGTTTTATCTTGTTGAACGTTTTTCAAAAGCTTATGTTAAGCTAGAGGTAAAGACACGTCAAAGTCAAAACTACATTGTGGAAGGCAGAAAAACTCTGGAAATATCCAAAGTTACTAGTTATTTAACTGGATTCAAAATCAATGCTTGTCCCGGTTTTAAACTTAAGTTTTGGACAACCAGCTCCAGGATTTGAAGCTAGCCTGGTTAACAAGCCTATTATACAAAAGCATACCACAAATTAACAATGGAATTTGTTTACAACAACTCATTCTAACTTGACTAGATCAGTGGTTTACTATCAAAATATTTTTGCTTGTCAATCCAAAAATATAAAAATGCTAAAATATTTTAATAATTTTTATTGTAGGTGTATAACTAAATGTCATTTATTACCTTCATTAGGAAATGCATCCTTTTGTCCAGCACGTCTTCAGCCAAATGGTTTCGCATCCTCAGTGCTGGATCAAGATTGAAATGGTCCTCAGTCAACTTCTCATGTATATGGATTGAGGTCGCAGTCTGATCAAACTTGTAGGCATCAACCAGATGTGACCAGAGGATCTTCTTTCCTCCAACTGTTAGGCAACGTGGTTTTCCTTTAAGGTTGCTCTTCTCGATATTGTTGCGGATTTTTTTGAAGTTGTGCTGTAAAGTGGCAGTGTGTATTGGTCAGTTACCAATGTTTAAAAATATAGCATTTTTAGCTTACTTCTGACATGATCTTCAATTAAGAGAAATGGTTATGCACCTATTGTATCAATGACACTATGTTAAAAACAAAAACAGGGGATGTGGATGGGTATCTGTGGAGCATTTGATTTTTGATTTTTTCAAAATCTACACTAAGGGCAAAATCCCAAGCCCCCAACCTTGGACTAGTAAAGTCTCTTTCAAGTTCATGTGCTCTTTTTAATATAAACCACCAATTGCACCAAATCTTGTAAACTCACTCTCATTAAACATTCAATGTCCTCGCCTGGTCCCAGACATTTCACAAGTTGGGGTAGGCAAAGGTCAAATGTCACACATGTGCCCAGTCTATCCCTTTCCACTTTAAGCTAAACTACAAAAGGTGCAAAAGTTATAGTTCTAGATTACCATGTGATTACCATGGCAATTTTTTGGGTGATCCAAATTACCTCTCAGAAATGCTTCAAGAAATGTAGGGGGTGTTTACATGTTTGCTAATAAGATATCCCTCCAATATCTCATACCAGTACTATTCATACTGTTTATGTAAATGCAGTATTAAGTTTCAATCTTGATCTGGCATGAAAGTCAACAGGTGACATCTAAACAATCCCATACCTTGCAATCCACTAGGAATACCATTGGTCCACCTGTGTGCATATTAAATGCCACAAATTTCTTTTGAACTGGGTCATAGTTAGGGAAGTGCATCTGAATGAACTTCCTGTTGACCTCTGCGCCATCAAGAATCGTCCAGTAAATGCTGTTGATAGATAATGTAAGAAAGGAGTTCATTTTCAAATGTCCTTTGATCATTTTTAGGTTTAAAGAACCTGTATTTTCATAAAAAAATAATAAGACAAAACAGTACATTTTGGCTAACAAGCACCTTATATGACTCTTAACATCACATGACACAACATTTTCTATTTACAAAGATGTTGGATTTTTTTATCTAATTTTTGATCTGAATCTCCTTTAATTCAGGTAACATTAACCAGCCCTTCAATAACTATCATAACTATAATGATAATGTTGTATAGTATTCAATTACATGCACTCTAACTGTATATGGAATTGGACCTTCATTGCTTTCAAATTTCATTATGAAGATGCAATAGTAAAAAAATAAAGTTTCTGTTACGGCATATCTATAGGCAATTTTAAATATCAGTGGCTCTTTAGACCTACAACATAAGCAGGGTTGAAGATGCTAGTTACATTTGCAGTTTGGTTTCATATTAGGTATCAAGCAAAGTAATGGAATAGTTTTGTAATTACTTACTTGAAACCAAACTCTTTCATCATGAGAACACCTTTCCAAAAAAGATAAAACAGATCACTTGGAGTGCAGTCATGGCTAGGGAATTGAGCAATTGGAAACCTGAATCCACAATCACTAACAAATAGGAACTGCAGCACATGTGAAGCAAGTCGTGTTTCAGTTTTTCCTAAGGATTGATTAAAAGACAGATTTTATTACTGTTACAGTTACACCACAGAAGTGAACTATTGTTAGTAATACAATAATGTTTTGTTTAACTAAGTTATACTAATGCATCATTAAATTCCATTAGTGCCCATCCAGGGATCATTACTTGGGCAATTTTTCATATTTTTGTTGTAGGGTTGGGTATCAGCCTACCCTCAGTGTTCCCTATGACATTTAACTACCTCATATTTTTAACCTCACAGACTCCTGGCATCACAAAAAGTTAATGTTAATAAGCACAGCTGGAATTGTATGATGCCTACTTGTCAAGTGGCTTGAAAGGAAGAATTAAATCTCGAAAAATAAATTGTTATAATTAGCTTGTAAATAAACTGGCCATTTTTAATAACAAAGGCTTGAAATGTGTGTTCATTGTGTTCAAATGGACAAAATGTCAGGAAAATCCTGTCCTGTGTGGGTGATCTCATGATATAAAATTATACATAAATACTATAAATCAGAATCAGAAAGGAGTATTAAAAGGCTGTACATTACCTTCTAACTTAAGCATGTCACCATGCAATGGTCCAAGCTCTACAAAGCCAACCAAACGGTGCTTCCCATTCTTTACTACCATTTCCACATTTTCCTGTAAATTTTTTAGAAAGGAAATAAGCAGAGCATATATGTTTTATGCTGTGTTTGATTTATTATATATATTTCAACCTAAAGTAACATATAATATTAAAGTATTTGTCATTGTGAAATGACAGAGTGGTTAAATCATAACTATTTTTTTGATGCTGTGGTCAGTGGTCAATTCAGGAATAACAAGAGTAATGGCCGAAATGTTACCTCGATCTTCATTTCGTCTATAACAAAACCTCCCCAGAAGTCCCATTCTTTGAGGTTTTTCTCCTGTGCTGCTTCTTGACACCACTGAACAATATCTGCATTCCACCCTGGCTGCTGTTCACGCTTGTTCTTATGGTACCTAAAATTCAGAAAGAAGATTTATTTTTCTATTACAGGCTTTTTTGTTTTAAAAACCCTTCCACCCACCAAACAACTCTCTCCCCCTGAAAATAACAGTGTAACTTCATGCTTTCTTTAAAAACTATCAATTATTTTCCACGCAGTGGGTAATGGGATATATTAGTATTTTAACACCTACCGAATAGTCCGATTGCTTGGCAAGCGTATGAAATTTCGGAGAGGGTCAAGCACATGGGGATTCTTGCAGTACAATTGTATGCACAATTGCATGATCCTGAGAAATAAGAAAAATCACTGAGTTAAGCTTTGTTTTAGTAGTTTTCATTGCTAAGCAAGTGTAATTTACAAGTGTAGCCATTGTTTTAGCGGTTGAAACAACAGCTACACCTCTAAATTACAAGTGCCGAAGTTTTGTAATATTGACCCCAGGTTATATGACTGCTTTTCTTTTCGTTTCTGCACTTTTTAAACAATTGCATAGGGAATCACTCCCCTCCCCTCCACCCCACCAAAACCCACCCCTGAGGTATGAAATAACTACCTTTAAAGGATATTTAACCTACTTTGGATGCCATCTGTATCCATTTTTGGTTTGAGTGTGGAGGATCTTGTGTTGTTGCTGCCACAAGCACTGCATTTCTTTTGGAACATCTTTTCCCTCTATTCCAGTGAACATTTCAGACAGGTCCTCCTGATCGTCACTTTCCACGATGACACACTCTTTGTTGAACTTTTCCCGCCAATACTCTTCCCGCCGTTCAGCATTCCTACGAGCTGTTTGTTCAGATTTTAGTTGAACTTCAACTTCTTCTTTGGTCAAGTACCTTTTATTGCATTTTGGATGAATGACTGATTGGCTACTCTTCCGTTTCTTTCGTTTTCTGTCAGTTAACTGAAGCTTGGAACAATTTGAGCAAATTCCACTAGGACCACTTAACACTAAGCAATTGTGAGCGAACACCCTTTTGGTCTCATTTTCTTGGGTACCGTAGTTGTGGAGGATACCGGTCACATGTGTTGACATGGCGAGTACACAGTTATCACTGTCGTGAAAACCAAAGCAAATGGAGGATTGTTCTATGTATTTAAGTGCAAGTAAAATTTGATTTTCAAATGATAAAGCCATCAACGCCTTTTCAAATGCAAGGTCTCTTTTTAGCTCAACACTGTTACCATGAGCCTTTACTGTGAGTGATACTGAACCGGGGTAGATTTCCTTTACTTGGAGCTCAGTGGTGCCTCTTTGGCCGCAAAATTCCCAGTTTTCGTGGCGAATAAAACAAATTCGGTCATCTGAATCTTTAATGTAATGCCAGTTATTTGGGAGTTGCTGCTTTTTAAAAATGTTTTCCATGCTCACACCACGAGCCATAGCATTTACATCTTGTGGGCTTTTACGTCTCAGGTTCAAGTACACTCGTTCTCGACTCTTTCTGGGCCCTCTCTGTACGACACGAACCTTATCGCCAAACAAATCGTTGATTATCCACCCCAGGGCTTGGCGGGATATTTTTTTTACAGAAACATTTTCTTTTGCGTCCTCGGAATGCTTAACGATGTCGTTTACAAGTACGATTCCATCCTGTGCGTGTTCGTAATTGCCAAGTACCCTATGGAACATTGTAAATAATATAAATACATTTTGAAGCATGTTCATGATTTCAATGGAAGTGAGTTTCCACACAAACGTTTATACGTGGCATTTTGCAGAGGCAATCAGTCTGGCATTTTGTTTCAAAAGATACGCAGAGATTTGGCCCTGAATTAGAGCAAGTTGCTTCTTAACAGGTTTTGAATACATCACGTAAAATTATAAACATGTAAGCTAAATAAGGGGAGATAAAAGATCGCAGATATAAGCAGATATAAACAGCAGCGTGACCGTTGTGGCAATTTCACAATTTTTTTTCAAATTTCGACATCCTGTATTTTGTCTGCACAATATTAAAATCATATACTCACCATAATTTCCACTCTGGCAAATATCCGGACGCTTTGACTGGTTTTGGTTTTGGTATTTCGCCGTCTTGACTGTTCTCCGGATGATTAGAAAGCATTTTTCGTGTCCCGAATGACAAAATAGCGTTAGCAAATCCTCATTTTAAATTTTGAGTTGCGGATCTGCCGCGCTCTGATTGGTGAATGGGACACAATGGTGACAAACCGTTCTTGGCAGGGCCCTGAGGGAGGATATTATTGTCTTTGGTAACATAAGCCCGTCGCCCACCGGGTGTGTAGGTAATTTGAACCGAAAGGCCGGGTCGCTAAGCCAATTTCAAACGTTCGGTGCACGGTTCATACGACCCACGCACGTTTCTACGGGTCTCAACGGAAAAGTGTTTGAGTTTTAGGAGCTGAAATTCCCGCGCGGCGGACGTTTGTGCCCGACGAAGGAAAGCATTGTTTAAACAATGTATGGAACTTGCCCCATGTGGAATCTCGAGGCGATTGGAGGCGATGGAGCGAATTTACGGCCGATTTCCTTCGGTGGATCCAATCGGCTCGTTGAGCGAAGTCCCCTACCTTGTCTCTCTTTTAGGGAGGAAGAAACAGTTGAACTCAAACTCGCTGGAATCGCTTCTAATGGACCCCAAAACCACTCAAGACACAAGTAAACACACAAAGAAGTTCAGGTGAGCCAGTTTTATTTAAATATCGTTCCTAATTTTACGCTCAATTCGAACCGAATTTTCCCCATACAAATCCTTATAATTTCGCTATTACGCAACAGTTACCACGACGTTCAAATTACAACATGTAAACATAACTTGAGCTTGGGGTACCTGTGGGCCATCCTGACACACACACAATATTGTTGAAAATTATTAGTGTCTCTCCGCTATTAATATTATTATAAAAGAAATCGTCAATCTTAGAAGTCAGAGAACTTTTACGATGCCCTATCGTAGGTTGCCCAATTAAGAAATGAAAAAGAATGATATTGAAGACGAACTTCAGAACAGCAGTAAAGTTTTCAGTTTTGAATAATTTAGACTCGGGGAATAAATACTAAAACATTTGGATATCCTCGGGGGGTGTACGGAAGAAAGTTTCACACCGGAATCAAGGAACGCTTTTATTTCAACTAACTAATTCTTGTTTTTCACGCAACCGTGTTTCCAACAATTGTGTAGCTTAGCAAAATAAATCCAAGCCACGGTCATTGAAAGAGATCAGCAACAAGGTAAATATTGAAAAATAAGAATGATCGCCAAACAAAATCAGTTAAATAAATGCAAGCAACGGACGATAAAAGAGATCAGCAACAAGGTGAGTTTTGAACAATATTAAGAATGATCGCCAAAGAAAATTAGTAATCAAAATACGAATATTGTGACAGAAGTTTGCAAAGTTGCGCACAAACGAAGAACCAGTTTGAATATCTTTTTGGGAAGACTCTCCCTTTTTGAAAGAGATCAGCAACAAGGTAAATTTTGAAAACAGTAAGAACGACCGCCAAAGAAAATTAGTAAAATAAATGCAAGCCACGGACGTTGAAAGATTTCAGCAACAAGGTGAGTTTTGAACAATATTAAGAATGATCGCCAAACAAAATTAGTAATCAAAATACGAATATTGCGACAGAAGTTGGCAAAGTTGCGCACAAACGAACAACCAGTTTGAGTATCTTTTTAGTAGTAAGACTCTCCCTATTTTGTGTAAAGATGGGTTGCGGAAGACGAAGGATTGTGTTAATATCTGCGGTACGCAGTTTAGCAGGTATTTACTTTCTGCACGTTACTTAAGAATTTATTGTTGGGTGTCCTAAGGGAGTTCAATTGCCACTCCCTTGAGCTACCACTCCTTATCGGAGGAATTAGCATATGGCTATATATATTTTGTACCGTTGTATATTTCGTCCTTCGGGTCTACACAGTGAACGGCTACTACGCGCAAATTTTTTATTCTTGGCGTGAATTTATTTGGCAGTACTCTCATCTTTAGATTTCCAAGAGCTCTAACATTATTTATTATGTCTTATATATGCCTTTGTATTCATCCTGTGTATTTTGTTCAATTCCAGTGCGGGGAATTTGGCCACTTAAGCTTTTCCTGTAGGAAAGCCACGACTGACCCTAAAGTATCTTCCAGCAGTTCATCTAAATGACCAGATGGAAGCACTAATATTTTGGAACAAGAAGTTGAGTATTGTGTTAATTATATAAAGTCCTGTAACGCGGACGAATTTAATTCCTGCAGTACGAGTCAGGGTGTCAAAGGGCGTTTGAAAGCATCAACAGAATTTTGGATGAATTGTTTGGATGCTTCAGAATTTGTAGTTAATATAATCAAGGAGGGGTATAGGTTACCTTTTAGCAATAACCGCCCTCGATGTTTTCTTAAGAACAACTTGTCTGCATTTAATCATTCAAGTTTTGTCGCAGAGGGAGAGCTCCTTGTTAATGGTTGTATCGTAGAGAATGTTCGTATTTGAATAAAATTTTTCGAAAGAAGATTGTGTTGTCCATTAATTACATAGGTTGAAGAGCGATTTTATGTAAACAATACAAGACTTGGATTTTATAGTTCTAAACTTCACTCGCGTGGTCTTATGCAAATATGTTTGTGTATTTTTGGCAATTTTCATTTCCAAATCAGTTTCTCGGACAATTTTTTTATAAGCAGCGGGTGTATTTTATTTGGAAATTAGTCGTACTAGTTATTCTAGACGGAGAAAAAGTTGTTTTTGTGAACTTTTGTACGGTCTAAATGTACTGTGCAAACGGTCGCGTAAGTCTGTTTTTGAGAATTGTTAAAATTTAAAAATAGCCCGGGCGTCAATTTTATTCTTGTGCTTCCGACCTTTCACCTCAGTTAAGTTTATCATCGGCTTTTTGTTCAAAGAGCAGAAGACACCAGGTAATAATTTTGCTTCTTTGATGAAGTTCCCCAAATACAATATCTTTTAAAAATTGCATGTTGTGCGATTGGGTCTCAAATTACTTGAAACCTTAAAAAATAGACAAAATGCACCTTGAACCTAAACTTTTTGAGTCTTGGCCAATGAGATCACTAGTTGTAACAATGAAATATGTTGACATTCCTGACCATCGTGCATTGCCGTTCAGCACTTTCCTTCTTATGCGGATCAATACTTATGGTCGCGGGGGACGCTCATCAGTATGCATTTATGAAAAGAGTATGCACGAAGTGCGACGGGTGATACCGAAAATGCGCGAAATAGTCACGAACAGGCTCTGTAATGCTTCTGCATCAATAATTGCACGTGCAAAGCGCTGTCTGGTAAAATACACTATTTTTTAACGCATTGTTCTTTCCGCATGAAGTGTTGACAATAGCCTGTGGGTTAAAATTAGCAAAATTACCATAAATATATATGTTTTGCATTCGTGTTTGCTCGGGAAGCCTTCGGAAGCGTAAAAACAAGCAATTTTGTGTTCAAGAATTCAGCGCGGATAGATAATTTCATGAGTTGACACTGCAAGGAGGTAAACTATATACAAGAGAGCATAAAGCTTTATGCTCTCTTGCTATATAGGTGTATTGTAGATTGTCATATCTGACTCAAAATTTTTAAATAGGCTTTCAAAGGGAAGATATGAAGCTTCAAATTCTAACATGGACATTTTTACTCCTTTAAACGCTAATAACTTTTAATTAAAGTTGAAATAAAAAAAAAAATCGGAGTCAGATATGACACAATAGACGTTTTGACGGATCAGTGAGTGGGGAAATCAACTTGCTTTGTGTTCTTCTCGAGGAGCAAACTTGGACACAAAACCACGTTTTAAAAAAAGATAACTTTAGTGGCTTACAGCATTGCCGCAAAGCGCGATCCAATTCAATAAAAAACAATCCTTAAGCACTTCCATTATTCGCCAATATCTCTGTTAAATTCTAGCGAAGTCGGCTTTCAAACGTTCACGACAAAACGTTTTTCAAAGTGACACCCCTGCCAAAATTTTGCCTTATGAATTTATTCATGGCCAGGTATCCCCGCCGACCTTAAACTACTTTGCAGTTGTTCCCATTTGTTTAGTTTGTCTGATGTGTCTGGGTTTTCCAGGAGCTGAATTTGACGGGATTGGTTTCCAGTTCAAATGGAGAAAGGAAAATTAACCGTCGTGTGTTAACGTTCTCCACAAAACCTATAAATTGATCATTTGACGTGCTTGTTTTGCAGGGAACGGCAAAGAAGTGTACCAAAATGTAAAACGCACCTGCAGAGGCATTGTTTTCGCTCATTAAACCTATTGTTTTGTGCCGTTCTCTCTGCCGTCGCCGTCGTGGCTGCTTAAGCTCCCAATTTAATTAGTTATACGGCGCTATCTTGGATTTCTGAAAATTTTCAAAACCTCTTAAAAACCGTTCAAATTGACTCAAAATTAATCAAAACCAATAAATAAACGCTAAATTACGTAAAAAACAAAAAGTTATACCAATAAACATTGTTTTTCTTCATTCAAAGGTAAAAAATATGCAAATTTCAAAAACATGGCTGTCAAAATCTTGTTGCCATGGAAACATCAAGTCACGTGATCAATAAAATGTCATATAAAATTGTTGCCAGATAAATGTTAGGGAAAGTCACAAAGTTTGATGGCGTTTGAATACATATTAAAGAAGTTATGAATGTTGAAAGTTAGCGCGGGCACTTTGTGCCCTCCCCCCCGACCCCACCCAGGCAAAATAGGGTTATAGGGGCACTGTCCCAGCTGAAGTATCGTGTTTTCATGATTATGGCCAGGAGCTTACTTCAATATTTCTTTATTATTTTGAA